>OMKZ01024597.1:11428-27373 GCA_900302535.1 Neoniphon sammara
TAAATGAAGCTAAGGTACAACCTTTGTTGAAATTACTGTTGCTTTATTATCACAGACCAGAGATCTGTTTCCTAGATAGATAGATAGATTAAAAACACATTTAAAAACACACACCACACACACACACACCCACACACACACACACACACACACACACACACACACACACACACAGACTGGGACTAAAACTGTTAAATTACAACTGACAAAAACAGCGTTAAACAGGCCAGAGTACAATGCCTATTTTAATCTGTTCAGGGTGATGACCGAAGAGGGAATGAATTATTTTTTGTAAATGTTTTTCCGATCCAGTGGTGACTTTGTAGTGTCGACCTGATGGCAGTAACAGGAAGGATTGGTGGAGGGGGTGAGGGGGGGTCTTACTTGATCAGAGTGACTTTCTTGACTACTGACCGGGTGTACAGTTTAGATAGGGGAGTTTGGGGTGAAGCAATTATTTCGCTGGCCTGATTAGTTATGCAGGAGAGTTTTGTTTTGTATTTGGTGATGAGGGCATCGTATCAGGATGAAATAGACTACTAATTGCTCCAAAATACACACAATGATGCCACACAATTCAAAAGCTCCTAAGAGTTAATTACATATGACCATTCACCTGCAAACCATGCACTGAGTCAATTTCCCTAAAACCATCTCTGTCTGTATAAGTTTTGGTGAGCTACATCTTTCCACGAAACCATTAGAGAATGACATGCAACTGTAGTGATTATAAATAGAAACCAAATGTACATGTCTGTCATCATCCTTCATCCACATGATGGCTGTGCAATAACGCCATAAAAATGACAGATCAAACAGAAAATAGCCTAAATTCACGCTCTTGAGGACAGATGCACAAGCGATTACATGACATCTCAAATGCTGGAGAGTGCTCTGCCTCTCTCTCCTTCACTGAGCAGTCTTAACTCTGACATTGACTCAGGTTTTCTGAGCTATCAGATGTTTCCCCCGAGGACATCATCGTCTGGTTCGGAAAGGTTGTGCGACATTTTTCCAATGAACAGGATTAGGAGCAAAAAAAACAGGCAGATATGCATAGCACGCTGCAGTACTTTCACCAGCAGCGGTAGGGAAAGCAGCATAGACCTAGTAAGCTTCCCTCCCAATTTAACCGTTCTGCCGAATTTGTGAAGTGTTTGTGATTGGGAAAAGCGGGCAAACAAACAGCTGAGGCAGACCAATGGTCGGCTGCCAGAGAGTCTCCTGGCCGAACTTGCTATCTTCATGTTCTTTCATCTTCAGTGACCCGTGCCTCTTCTTAAGGCCGTGTTTGAGGTCATGTTTGAACATTGACCATTCAACTCACGCCTTTTCATACAGTTTTTGAGATTTATCAAGGACAAACTTGGCATGAGAAAGTGCTTCCATGCAAACTGTAAAACATCCTCAGCTTAAAGTCAATGATGTGGCAAATGGGATAAAAATGAATTGATAAATGATAACCATGAAAAGGGATTAGGATTATAAAGCAGCATGGAATTAAAACAGGAGGCACAATCCACCAAATGTTGCCAGTTACACTGAGGCTTATCTAGACTACATTTTGCTGTAGGTGTGGGTGTGATGGGATGGCAGTGTCAGTGTAATATATCAAGAGTTATAAAATTACAGGAATTTGTATGATCTTGCATATTTATCAAGTTTTTGTTTACAGTAAGCACACTGGTATCACATTTGAGCAATTTTCATGTTTTTGCTACAATTTTTTTTTATTTTTTATTTTTTTTTTGGCTGCTGGCCATCTGTAAATCAAGAAAATTCTACTATGCTTATGGAATCCTTTCAAATCCCACTGGATAACCTTAAAATGCATAGTGGTAAAGCTGAAAACAAAGGTTAGTTGACATTACAACAACCACGTTTTTCTGTGACCAAGCATCTCCATTTATTTAATCAGTATTTAGTTCTAAAATTACGACTGATCAAAGAGACTAAACTGCAATGGAATGATCGATTATAATCCTGTCCAATTACAAAATAAAACCTGATTGTCGCATAAGGTTTTAATGGGTGATGGACATTGTCCTTTATTTGTCTTATCCCTTGAAACCTCAGCAGATACAACATTAACATTTAATATGACAGTTATGTCTAAGATTCTTTACCACATTTAATTAAATCCCATAACACTGAAATTGCCTTAAAGGTGTGCTGTGCCTGTGCATGGTACAATAGCTGCATCAGTTCTGCTGGAAGATATTTTGCAATGAATAAAATTCACTGTGGTGAGAAAGCGTATTTAGAGAGCATAATGCTGACAATTTCCTGCCGTTTAATGATGTGTGCACTTCAGAAGTATGACAGTGAGTAATGCCAATGTTAATGCCTAAGAATAAGCTTATACTTTTTTTTGGACTCAGCCATCCTCACTCACAGTTATCAATTTCACAGTCAATGAAGATACACTGCTCGTTCATGCATATTACTATTTGCTTTTGTGATTTATTATCGAGGATGAATCAGCACAAGAGTTGCAACCTTATTTTATTTTTGATGTAGTTAATAGTTTAGAAAGTACTTTTCATAACGCAACACCGACTGGCAGAACACACTGTACAACAAAGGATTAAAAAAAAGTTAAAGCAGCATCGTAAAGAGATTACCACACCAACTGGAGTATATTCCAATGCACAACGCAGGAATTCAAACATGCACATGAAGGAGAGCTGCCATTTACTGAGAATTTTCAACTGTACCATGTACAACAAAGGGAGCCTGTGTTTGGAAACTTTATCCCGGGCCCGCTAAAACAGATCTGGCCTAATCTCAGTTCTTGGACATGGCTTCAAAGCCCTGATTTAAGATTCAAAGATGCGATCAAGCATTTTTTTTTCACTCTGACTCACCAAATCCTGTGAGGAAAGCTTAACTGAAAAGACCTTTGAAACATAAAGGGATGATTTTTAGACAATAATTAAGTACTGTCCAACGTCCAAGGGTAAACATGTTTTTAAGTGTTAATCTGCGGTCAACTTTTGATGCGGAGGGTGGGGGTTTGGAGTGGTAACTACCAGATAATTCAAGGAAAATCAAGGGAGCTCAATGGTGATGATTTGTCACTGAAAACCAACAACACAAAAGGCTCCAAGCCTATGCATAAACAGATTGTACACCAGAGTATAGGCAGCATAAACAGATGTTTGGTTTGAGTAAGCAAATTTGAACAGCTCCTTACAAAAAGACAACCTTGTAAAACAGTAATATAGTTAACAATCACCTGCTCTTGTAGTACTTGTTATTCAGCTTCAGTATCCATCTCTTTTAATCACTCTAAAGCAATTACAGAGTGATTACAGGTGCAGGCTGTGAACCTCTTCCCCTTTAAATACAACTAACTTTCCAGGATCAAAGTAAAGGGAATGGATGAATGTGCCTCTCACTGATTGACTTGAACTTCTTTTGTCTTTCAGGGGAATTGAAGACACTGACCTCAGCCAGCGACTAGTGTTCATGGCAGCTCTAGCAGCCATCTGCTACCCACTGAACATCACGTCTCCTGACCTTGAAAAATAAATGTGCAGAAATAGTCAGCTCACAAGGGGAACCTCTGCACAAGAATACAGCACCAATAATGAAAGGGACCCAGGACTCGGTGAGCATCCCCCAGGAATGGAGGCATGCAAATATTGTTACCATTTAAAGTACAAAGGTCCACAGTCAATCTGTGGCAACAGCAGGGCTGTTTCTCAGTGCTGCTGCTGACAAGACTGTGGAAAAGTTTGTACTGACTGAAAACTTCAATCAAGACTTCCTCATAGGTCACTAAAGTTAGTTTTATTAAACTTGGTTTAAAATGCTGGAAAAAACTAAGCTAAAGTAATGTTTTTCCCCAATTAGAATGTCACCTTACTACAGTGTAACTACAGTCGAGAATATTTATAATGCACAAGGCAACACAATGTGCTTTGAATTTAAACATAAAACAGATACGAAAGATAAAGTCAGGAAGCTGGAACATACAAGTATCTTGGTATTCCCGTATACAATACAGTGTCCTTTTCATGACTTATAAAGCTGGGATTCTCTTACAAAAATAAACCTTGTCCCAGACAACAACACACAACTGCAACATTTATTTCTATTATCGATTATGGTGATGTGATTTATATGCATGCAAGTAGCTCTTGTCTAAATATGCTTGACATTTTCACTGGCTCATTCTGATAAATAAGGACATTTTAGGACTGCTGCCCTCATATTTAACTAGTTTGCTAGACTGGCATAGAGCTAAATATCTATCACAACAGTCTGAATTTCAATTCAGTTACTAATGTCTGAAAAATAGAGGTATTAAATATTGTATATCTATTTTCCCCCCAGTATCATATACCTGAATATAAGGGTTTAAATTCACTTCCTTAATATTTAAAGCTGAAAAAGCAAACATAAGAAAAAAAAAGTAAAAATTCATAATCCCGAAATTCAAAAGTCTGAAATCACGATCATAATTCCATAATCATGAAATCATGGGGTATCAGTTCAGTGAGATGCATTCATTCCCTGTGTGAAAACAAACAAACAAACAAACAAACAAAAATAAACAAAAACAAATAATAATAGTAATCTTGCTGGCAATTCTCAAAATTCAACAAAAGCCATAGTTTAAGTAATGCAAATTATGGAAAACTGAGTGTAACTAATCTGATGTTTATTTGTGGACACTGGCTGTTGTAACATCTATTCATAACATTAGCCATTAGAGGACTTTATTGTCCCCGAGGGGAAAATTGTTCAATTTGAAGCCTGACAGAATGATTTACACCTACAGACGCCTACACACCAAGCTGCTCGCTGGGTTCCAGTGTATTAATGGGACACTTGCCGGGTGTGCTGGTTTTGATTCTGTTCTGTTTGCTGGGTTATTTTTAATGTGATGAAATAAGATGGTTTGTGACCCGCCAATAATCATGAAGACAAATGTGCTGAAATATTAAGCTTGTGATGGGACAGTGAGGTAGTGGGATGGACCCACTGCCTGTTCTTTCATGCTACATAACATCCCGAAATTCATAACCCAAACTCTGGATGTGATGAACTTACCCTGCTCAATGTGGTTTACAAGACCACTGACCTTTTCCAACAAATAGTTTTCATTGCACTTACTGTGACTGGGTTAATTACCTATCAACACTGACACAGATGACAGAAGCTAGCAAGTAGTTTAGTACTTAGTAGTGCCATTTTATAGCCAAACATAAAAGCAAAGTGTGAATTTAAACAATGCAGTGCCTCTTACATTGAAGCTTTAATGCACTGCTGTGTGTTGAATTCCGGTATAGAGATATCCTGCTATAATTAACCAATCAGAGTGCATGATTTCGCGTAGAATTGACATTGAGATTCTTGGGCAGGATGCAACACTGACAAATTTGTTTCACTAGCCAGCTAGCTAAATTCCCTTTACTAGCCAGCTCGCTAGCCTGTTAGCATGATTGTCAAACTAATGCTATTGTTAAGCTAAATGTTGTTCAGTTGTGCCTACATGTTTGAAGGGTATTTGCATTCTATTTTAAAGTAATACTTGGTACATTAGAAGGAACCTCCCACAGGAAGTGTGACCCTTCAGACCACTAGACTAAAACCCGCTGTCCTTATTCAGGCCTGATGTCCTATCATTCTATTCTTTGATCGAACAGACAGGCTTGGAGGCTGTTGGGTATTTTTCTGCTGGGTACAGCTGACTGGGATAGAGCGTAATATCTGCTGGAAAAACAATCAGTACTATAACTATGACCCAAATAGAGCCAACATAAACAGCCAAATACAATGCAGATTCACATAATTTCTGCATGTTTATCACTTGTTTGCATAGTCTGGCAGCTATTAATGACGATGATGACTAATTGTAGCAATGGGTAATATTAGGTATTTTAAAACCCTGTGTAAAATTCGATGACAACTTCATTTTGGGGATTTGTCTGAGTTTATGTAGGCCAAATGAGTTAACAGACATATTTGGATTAAGGTAATTAAACCAAAATCCTGTGTATTATTTTCACACCAGACTTTCATCATCATTCCAGGCTGGTGACTGAAATTGTTATGCTTCTTGCTCCTGAGTTTCACACTGAATATTTTGGAAGGTGGATGATCTTGCTACCCTGCATTATTCCAAATGTTGGTGAACTGTTTTTGCAGTTCATGAAGTCATCCTAGCCTGGCAGATGTACTACAAATTATCTATAATCAGTTGATGTTCCCAGTTCAACAGAATTTATTAAAATCAATACTATATTGGTATTGGCATTGGTATACGGTATTGATAGCCCGTTATCAGGTGAGGCATAACCTGCAGAGACCTTTACTCTCTTCACAGCAACAAGCATATGTGACCAAAATATAAGTACAGGAAAAACACAGAACATAAGGTGCATGCATAATTTTCTTTACTTCCATGCTATAGTTTACAATGTAAAGTCATGCATTTATAAAAAAAATAAATACATAAATAAACAAACAAACAAATACATAAATAAATAAGAACTACTTTTACAAATATTTATTTTTACCATCATGGACAATTCTTTGTCCATTTTTCTATAGTTAATACTGAATATAATGTTAAAAGTAACTCTGTAACTCATACATAGTAGATTTAAATATTTTGTTTATCATTTATCTCTGACTCATCTCTTCTGGTTGCAGTGAGAGGTTGCCATGGGAAGTTCTGCACACATCTTTACAGCCTAATATCACACGTAGGAGGTAAAGTGACACATCTCATCTGACAGCAAGGTCCTGTTCGTGAGCAGCTTTGAATGTGTTTTTATCTGAGAAGTTTTATGTTCTGCTGCAATGTTGAAAAGAGGAATTGTTGGTTTTGAAGCTGTATAACTGATTTTTCTTCATCACAACTGTCTTTTCAGTGCAGCTACAGGGTATGAACGGAAAAATAAGCTGTTAAAGGACACAATTTAGACTTTTCCAATAGGTGAGTCTTATGTTGTGACACATTTTAATGTTTTTCCCCAACAATCTTATGATGTAGCCTGCTACAACAGATATAAGTTTGGTGGTAGACTGTCAGAATTAAATTGAGGGTACCTTCATCCAACTTGGCCTGACAGTTAATGAGCAACAGGCTTTTTTGAAACTGAAAGATTTATGACGTGTAACTAACAAATGCAGGACATTATTATTTCAGAAGGAAAAAAGTGTTGTGTAACTCATCTACTGTGGTGACAGGTAATGCTAGTGTGTTAGCCTAGCTTGTAAGTGTGACAGCAAATTAGTCCCCTCTAGTGATTAGCTTAATAATATTTGTTATGTTAATGTTAGGTCAACAACACTGCTTGTGGTCTTACCATGAATTGCAGACCACGATCTCGTCTCGTGTTGTGAATCCGCTCAATGAAAGACAAGGTCAAACGCTGAAATTTTTATGTCTACAAAAGCCTTGAGGCTGAAAGACCACAGTGTCAACCTCAGCAGTGTAGCTCCTAGCTGCAGCACACCTCGCTGTGAGGTGAAGGTGAGGTGGCGGAGGTTAAGTGAGTGAAAAAAACAAAACAAAAAAACAAATAAATATAGCACCAGGAGACAGTGATGTGATGAGGACTTGTTTGCTTTTTCTGAGTAACTTGGATGTTTACCCAGAATTTCGAAAGTGAATTTTGCCAGTGGAATCTTAGCAATTTCATTTTGAGCACTGGGAATAACAACTTGGATGTGTTGTTTTCCCCTCAATCTCTTTCCATATAAATTCATCTGACTGACCTGACACCCTACTAATTATTGAATTTATTTATTTATTTATTTTTACAGCTGAATTTCACTGTTGTGTGTTGTGTGATTTTTTTATTCTTTGAATTTGTGAAACTGGAATTTTCTGATTCGAATCACCAGGGAGTGAATTCAAACCCAACCAAATCAGATGTAATACAGACAGCCACGGTAAAAAATTTCAGATACATCATATTTAACTCATCTAGTATTCAAATATTAAGAATTTGGTAAGTTGAAATTCAAATCTTTGTGGCATATTTTTACTTTGATAGAATATTAATCTAAAAACCACTTATGCTTTAAGATGAGATGATTTAATTTCACTTTGAGCAGCAAACAGCAGTGCAGAGCTACACTGCTGCACTGCTCTTATGGGTTAAAACACTCAAAACATGCTGCACTTCTGGCACTTCTCCTAATCAGCGATCTCACAGCAGGTGTTTTTCATCAGCTGTCACAGACAAAATTTCTGCTGTGCATATCAGCGGTGCTCAGACAGACTTCAGGCTTGATGGAAACCTCTTCAACATCAAGAACTGCACAGCAAACCCCAAATTCTCCTTGTGGCTGCTCAAAGTACGTCATATATTTGACTGTGGTTCATTCTGCATAGGAGCTTCAGTCAATTCTTGCTGTGTCAAGACCTACAGCAGCAACAAGACCGGGGCCGTTTTCACACCTATAGTCTGTTTGCTTTGGTTTGAATCAATGGAATAGCTGAAGCTGCATTATTCATTTGGTTTGGCTTGGTTTCACAGAGGAAAAAAAAAATCAACAAACCAAAATGGATCAACAAAAGCCACGTGGCAGCTGTCCGCCCACTCACTGGTCAGGCTTGAGAAAGGAAATAATTTCTTCTGGGATAGTTTTCCCATCTCTCACTCAATAGTACAAACACATTTGGCCAGTATTATATCCAAGATGGGTATGGAGCACCATCAGCAGTTCTGGCATTTGTTCATTATTGTGCTGATCATTTGGGCCTTATACCAAGAAGTCAGTGTATTTCCTCATTGCTCCATGTCAACCCTTGATTAATTTTGTTCCTGCTAGCTGCTAACGCTACCAAGTTGCTTCCTCCAGTCAGTTATTAATGTGCAGCAGAGCCACAGGAGCTGCTTCAGCCCAAAACCCATGATACTTCCTGTAGTTGGATCAGATCTAGGTCAGTTCACCTTCACACCACAAAGAAAAAGGTCCAGAGTTCTTTGAAATTGATGGTATCTCAGCTGCCCAAATGAACCGCACCTAGGAGGTAAACACACCAGGTTTTGCTTCAACTGGATTATTAAAGGCACAAGTGAAAGCACCCCAAGACAGAGGTGGTCCGCCCAGCAAACTCCTACCCCGCCCCTGCCATCCTCTAACACACACACACACACACACACATACACACACCATACACTACGCTTGTCTTCACTTGAGAATACAAACCACTAACAATAGTTTCATCATTCATATACCATGGTAATATCCTCTCTGAGGACTGCAGCATTGATCAAACAGGCCACTGCAGCCTTAGGGAAAGTCTAGCCCAGGGTCTTTCAAAAGAAAAATCTCCATCTCCACGCCAAGGTTGCCATCTATCAAGCTGTCTGCATCCCGACATTTCTCTATCTCTGTGCCTCAGTCACTTCCAGCTGCAATATCACAACCTGCAAGTTATCCCACACAGCAAGCCCATAGCACATGCTTGGAATCGCCGGCTGCATAACTATTCAGGGCACAATTGCACAGCAGCCGTTGCTCTGACTTGGTCATGTCATCATGACGCCTGCAGGACCACAAAGCCTTGTAGGATCCTGCATGGCTAATTGCACTGTGGGCAATGGTTAGCAGAAAGGCAAAAGAAGCAGTTCAAAGATCAGCTCAAGGCTTCATGACAGATGTGAACCTGGTGGATTCTGCTGGTGACCGCAACACGTGGGGGCAGAACTGGGCTAGAGGGAGAGGAAATCCAGGAGACGGCAAAATGACACAGAGAATATTCTCATGACTGCCACCATCACCAGTCCTGCTTTAACCTGCTCCACCTGCAGCAAAACTTGTGTTACTCAGAAAATATCTCACCAATAATGAGCCAGAAATCCAAGAGAGAGAGAGAGAGAGAAAGAGAGAGAGAGAGAGACAGAAACACATAGAGACTCCATACGTCTGTCTGTCTTTTTGAGCATCCCTTTTTGCCACATGGCAGCAACACTTCACTATGTGGATTTAGAAATTATGGAAACTGTAATTTCCAAAATAAAGAACAAAATTTACATCATAAGTCTGGATGCCCTGAGCTAATATCTGAGATCTGAGTCGAATCTGATCAAGGCGTATTTTGATTGGTTGGTATAAGATACATAACGGCCAATAAAATCCAGATCACTTTATTTATTTAATTTCCTCCTCTCCACTCCATTTACGCCAGAGGGGTGCTGTCGTAAACAAGCGTTATCCACTGCTGCTTACAGCAATGAGGTGCATAAATGTAAAGAGGCAAGTCGCACCTTCATGTTTGTGTTAAAGAATTTTAAACTGCAGAAAGTGGCCAAACAGCAAGAATTAATGCTTGCATTAGTATTTTGAAGAGCAAATAGCAACAGAGTTGCTTTTAATGTTAGTCTAAAGGAATGGATTTTAATTTGATAGGAGTGATGATTATTGAATGCATCTGTTTAATTGTTGAAAAGGATTTGGACTCGGTATCAGCAGGTACTCAAAATTAAATGACTCAAATAAGATTATTGACAAAGAAGTTGATCAGAACATCCATGATTACAAGGCGTTCATGTGATTTACAGAGACACTTATACACAGAAAATTAAAGACAATCATTTTCTCCACTTCTTTGTTAACATTTGTATTTTCTTGTTTATCTCGCTGTTATATTTGGTCACTAGAACATAATCAGTCTCGGTGAGCCTGTCATACATTCCACCTATTGCATGTACAAGAGTCACACATTGAAATAGCTGTAACTTAAGTATGTAAATATTTTTTTTTCATAATGTACATATCCAAAGGCCTTACCTCTTCTGCATAGGCGTCACAAAGTTTGTTGCCCGAGAGTAGTTTATTTTTCAGGCTCTTGTTCTGAAAGAAAAAAGAAAGAAAGAAGTGATGCCATTGGCATTTACTCAGTGTACTTTACTGAAAGTTCTGTCATTTTCCTCTATTCCCTTATTTTTGTGTGTAATTTGAAGCACAAGACCCTTTCAGTCAGATGTTCCTTGACTGCATTTTTCTTCCATTCTAAAAACCCTCACCCACTCCATATCTCTATGTTCCCTCATTAAAATAATATTTGTTTCATTATTTGATTGATTTGTAAAAATCAAAATATGCATCGTATTGAACATAACATAGCATAATATAAACAATGTACCATATAATACATTGTGAATGAGTGTGTGTGTGTGTGTGTGTGTGTGTGCGCGTGCGTGTGCATATAAGTATGCTGACAACGTTTCATTTTACTGTGTAATAAATGTCTGTTGCACACATGCAAAATTTGCCTGAAAATGTGTGTTATCAATATTTGTTATGTTTCAACTGTCCAGCATGACTAGGCCTTGTAATGATGATGAAACAGGTTTGTAATACAGCATGCTGGAATGACTACATCTTACCGAAATGTAAGAGTGTAGCTGCAAATTTGAGGGAGGAGCGTCTCTGTCATAATTCTCAGTAGTGCCGTCTTTGCCATCATAGGCTGTTTGAAAAACTATAAGATGTTCAAGGAGGCTGAAATGCTCACAGTCCTTTAAAAATGGTAATGTGGGTGTTTACTCAAGCACTGGGGGAACACTGGGCTAAAGCTATAATAGAGTGTAAAAATGTGTTGAGGGAACTCTGCATTGAGGGACTAAGGGGCTGAGAATTAGGCTGAGGGCTGAAAGAAGCTACAGGTGATCCCATGCCAATGGATAATGAGAGGAAATTACTGCCATTGTTCCATAACTAAGCTTGTACCAATTCTGTTTTATCTGTGCAGACAAATGTAATTAGACACAACTACATCATAGCAGCAAGTTGTGATTTGTCAGCCCTTTGCACTGACTTAACAACACATTTACAACTGTTAATGAGTTTATCAATGACCTAATTACCTGTAATTGAGGATCTATTCTTCAACCACTCTCAAAAACTCATCCAGCAGAAGTCAAGTGAGACCAATTAATATTTATTCACCAGCTCTAAGAGAAGGAAAGTCCTATCCATCCCTTGCAGAAAGACCACATGAATTCCATTTGTCAGAGCTAACACGTATTCACAGGTGAGCTGTCCACATGACCGAGTGCAAGCTCCAGTGTGATGAGTGCTAGCCACAGGTAGAAATACCTGTGACTTCACATTATTTCACACAGTTATTATATATCAGATAGTTTGTAACATGACCTGAATGTGACAATGTGTGTTTTTTGAACAAATAAAATGTGCTTTTATATGGAAACCAAGGATAGGAATCCCATGTAAAACCTATGCACATTCCTTGTGCATAAACAACCCTGAAAACTGAATATTTTTTTATGTAATACATCCAAGAGAGGGATAATGAGACGAAAGAGAGGGAATGCATGTAAAAGTAACATCCTGGATTCAAATCCAGGATGTTACTGCTACACGGACATGCAACACGTTTCATTCACTTTAGCCAACCGCGACACCATCCCAACGATTATTCTTTGTCTTTAAATTAGAAAGCTTAATTATAAGTTACAAGTTATTGCAATCATGAAGATAGATTGCCCTGCTACTGTACTCATTTTGAAACTGTTAAGTATGATGGTTGCATTTTTTTAGATGTGCTTAAACAATTCCAGTTGTCAGTTCCAGGAGATTATCTGAAGCCCTCAGGGAGGCTTCAAATCAACTCCTGTCTCAAATATGAAATAATACAAGTCCACCGGAGCAGAAAATATGATGATTTTATAACAATTAGTAGATTAAGTGAGTGGTTTTCAAAGTGGGGTCCTGGAACCTCCAGGGGTTTCTATGGGGTCCCTTTCTTGTCAAAATAAGGACGAGTTTTCTCTATATCAGTTCAGAAATTGCTAGAACACAATAAAAAGTATGAGTGACGGTCCTGGTCCTGATTGACACTTCAGAAAGTGACTCTGCTGATCTCAGGGAAGAAACAGATGAAGGCTGGCTCTGACTAAACCACTGTAGTGTCTGTCTTGGACCTTCCCGGCCGTGCTATTAGGGATCCCACCGGAGTTCTGGGCAAGATACGCCCACTTGGTGAGGTTTAGGGTTAAGGCTGAGTGATGGCTTATATCAAGACTGTTTCAGCGAATGGCAACAGGCCAATGAGTTTTCTGACTAAGCACAGTGCTTGTGGGCGTATTTTGCCCCGAACTCCGGTGAGATTCATAATAACACTTTGCAGCCAGCTGGAAGTACGCGCCTTTTTTGCTTTCTTCTATTTTTTTTTTTTTCCTGGTTTCTGGTTGACTTCACAGCTTTTGCCGTTACTTGCCCTTGCCACCCGCAGTTCTGGCCAGGAACTGCAATTTCTAAGGTGAAATTTAAGACGTTGTTGTTGCAGCCTGGTTGCAGCCAGTGTAGATTAGAAAGTGAACGCTGCTGTGTCGCCTACGCAGCACTTACATGAGGCAGCCGGTATAGATCCCGGGTTACAGTACTATAATTTGGTAAACAGTAATTGGACATACTCAGCTGAAAAAACTACCAATTTTGCAAACACATTCTGTTCTCTGTCTCTCCTTTGCCATTCAATTTCACCTCCACACACATATATGCACTCCAACACACACACACTTACTGTACATACACACTCGATGGAGTTAATGAGCTGGAATGGCAGCTGTTTTGTGATTTGGTGAGGCAAAATTGGCCAAGTATCAATTTCAGACACTTGCACCTCCTCTCACCTCTAAAGAAGGACCACACCGAGGACACATAGAATGGCAGCTGTCACAAAATGTGACGTAGTTCAGCCCTAGGACATATTCAGAGTGAAAATGAGATCCACTTGAGCTTATATGTCACACTGCATTATGCAAAATGTGATACACTCAGCCACATATGTCATAATGTGTTATTCGCCCAGTGCTGTCATACTGAGGGCTCGAAAATAAAGGAGCATTCTCATGTTTTCATTGAGCTCTTGCTTTCCATTTTGAAAAAAAATGTAAAGTCTCACAAACGTATTCTGCGAAAAACCCATCTCTCAGGGTGTCGTGTGCCGATTCTCACTGGATGCCTGCTGATCCGTGACTGTTGTGCAGCCCTGCTATAACCACACATCACACAAAGCACCTTCTTTTAGTTTCACTCTACCTGGTGATTTCAGCCCCAAGAACTCCTCACAGAAGGCTTTTCTTTCCCTAACACACAGATTGCATGTTTGAAGAATTCTGAGTAAAACTGTAAGACATGAAATAAAAAAGTGCAAAAAAAAGTGCAAAAGAAGTCAATCGTATACATTTCATCATATACAGCATTATCAGCAATCACTGAACAACTAAAGGACTTCAAAACTCCAAAATGCCCATCTGGGTCCACTGTGCAGAGTTATTTTCACACATTTGAAAGTGCTGATGCAGCCCCTGAGAGCTGATATTAAGTGTCCATCTAATTAAATTTCAACACTACTCAACACGCATTAGTGTTGCATCCTTTTAACCTTGGTCAGAAATCAACTATCCCAGATAACACTGCATTTTTTATTCAATTCTGTAAGAGTTACCTCTATATTAACACACTGGTGCTTGAATTTAGTGATGCACAATTAACTTTCCAAAAGTCAAACCAAATTAATTTCCACTGTGAAACTACAGAGTGATAAACTCTGTGCCATGCAACTGTTGCAGGACAACAGTGCACAGCTAAAATAAATCACCAGCAGTGTGATATTACATGTGACAAGACTGTTGACAAGACATTTTTATTCTCAACAGGTGAAATCGCACCAGACACGGTATTCGCATTCGCTGATGCAACTCAAAATCTATCAGTGGGGGACAATGTGTGGTCTTTCATCCAACTTCATTTACTTGTCAAAGGTTCAATAAGAAAATCCGCTTTCAGTGCACATAACAGAAAATGGGACATTGCTCTCTTCGATATAGTACCCTCCCCTATTCACTCCTCTCTACACACACACACACACACGCACGCACACACGCATGCACACACACACACCTACTCGCATTTTCAGCCGCTCAAGATGGAAGACAGTGCTATGAGTGAGAGACTGGTGTCACAACACATTTCAGCTTCAAAGGCTGAGTAGCCTTGTTCTCCAGCCAGAGAAACAAAAGACAAGATGTGTCTGTTGAATCACTGCTTTAATTATCTAGCTTACTCATCTCTATTGTGAAAAAGAGACTTTATTATTTACAATTACAGGCCACAGTAAGCTGTGCCAGGGATCTGTTGTTGCGCTAGTTTAGTCGTCAATAGAAATAAATGAAAGTTAAATTAAGATTGCTGGCTAGTCCTTCAAAATGAGCATTTTCCCAGAGAAATGGTACTGTTAAAGGTGTGCTGAACTTTTTAATGAAGTTTCCTTGGCTTTCAAAAACTTTCTAAATACATCATGGATAATGTAACATAAATGATGCTGGGGACTCAGTCTCTGCTGAGGAAACAATTTGTACAGGTTGTGTTTGATCATAAATCAGATGCTCTATCAGATCTTCATACATAAGTAATGAAAGGTGAGAGTGTGTAGCAAAAGGACATGAAGGAAGCATCGCGCACGAGGCACTGTGAGTGAATTGCATTCAAATCCGGGTCGCGCAGACTTAATCTATTTTCAAACCACTTTGTGTAAAAAAAAAAAAAAAAAAAAAAAAAAAAAAAAAAGTTTCACTTGATGTTGTACTCAATCTTCATCCTTCAAGCAAATTGTGCACTTTATGTCCACACTGCAGTGTACAGGTGCTGAAATGAGCTCAGCAGTGAAGTCTTTTCAGCACCAAATACTCAGACTTTGCAGGACATCGTGCAATGTTCCACATGTAGTTCTTATTAAAAAAAAAAACAAAACAAAACTGAAGAGCTGAATAACACCAAAGAAAGCCACGTGAAACTCAATTATCACCCGTTGCTGTGAGTATAGACCCATGCAATGGCGTTTCAGAAACACCATTTCACAAAAGATAACCTCCATTACTTTAGTTTTCAAATCATCAATTTACCAGTGATAAATGGCACTCACCATAGTGTTCTAGCTCCCCA
>OMKZ01024597.1:32765-50434 GCA_900302535.1 Neoniphon sammara
ATTGTTTCTGATGGAGAAACGGCATATAATTATGTACACAGCTTGTTTATAATTTGAGCTGTCCTTTGGACCTTTGACAACTAGTTAACATTTTCCCTGGCACTTTTACTCAGCTGCAAAAATATAAATATAATGTTTTATGATCTTGATAAAACTTTACTTTTTATTTGATGACTTCTACAATGGAATATCATAAACGTCAGGAATAATAAGCAGTGGCAAAAGTCCCAAAATCCTTTAATTAAGTAAAAGCAGCAACACCACAATGGCAAAACACGACAGAAAAAGTAAAAGTTAAAAAAAAGAAAAAAAAAGTATTATGTACATGAGCATGAAAACTACAAGTAGTCATCATGAAGAGTGGCTCCTGTAGGAGTGTTAAATAATTGATGCATTAACCTGTAAGATGTATTGTGATGTTAAAGATTTAACTCCTCCATATACTGTTGGCTAGTTTAAACATATTTCATGAGCTTATCATATAAAAGCTTATTCTGCAAAGTAACTAGTGACTGCAGCTGTCAGATAAATGTAGTGCAGTAAAAAGTACAATATTTCCCTCTGGAATACAGTGCAATAAAAATATGAAGTCTTAGAGAATGAAAATACATGACAGTACCTCAAAACTGTATTTGAGTAAATTTACTTGTTATTTGTTCCACCTCTGGGAACAAGGCACATCTTAATATGATTATACATTATATTAACATTAATTATTATTACCTACAAGATGCACACAATTTCCATCTTATCACTGTGTTTCAAGTTAGTGTACTGTACATTTCCATTTCCTCAGATCCTCAGAAAGCCTGGAGTGTCCTTGCCCATTTGTTATGCACCATGTTACTGCGGGGCTGAAATAAGTATAAGGTGCAAAATATAAAAATGGTAATCGGAAAGTGTCTAAGAAGCTGTGGTGCCCTCCCTCGCTGTCTCTTTGTCTGACCCACAGTTGGACAAATACTGAGCGACAGCACTCTGCATCCCATTGGCTACTCAGCAGTTTCAATCCAGCTTTTGCCTGAGTTGTAAATCCCTTTTAGATCCATAGCCACAAATTATTCTGACTGCTTAATCGAGGTTCGCACTGTATGAGCATTTTTACAGTACATATATTTGTAAGATTTCCCTTTCTGAGTCTAGGCTTGAGACCAAACTTAGGCAAATTTCTAATCAGTTTTATGCATGTTAACTTTGCTGTAAATAACTACCTCATCCCCTTGTCACATGTAGTGTCTTAAAAAAAAGTCTGAATCCTGTTTTGATTAGGGTATGTACCACCTATTACTACTAATTACAATGAGGTTTGGGAAGTACTACAAATTATTTTTGCCATAGTGGAAAACTGTATGACTGGGACATTTCAGGCTGTAAAAGTGAATATTCGCTACTTGTTTCCATAGACAGAAACAAGAAAAAGGAGCTTGTTCCCTCTTGTAGATTATGAAGATGATAGAGTATGGTAGAATATAAACTGCAAAAGACAGAGAATTGGACTGTGAAAGAATCCCAAGTGTTTTATATGTATATTGGGGTACATTTTAGAGCAGACAGCATTGCTAAATATGAAGGTATCTGGGATGTAACAATTCATTATAAATGGAGTATCCCCGGGCTGTACATCAGTATGACAACACATTACAGACTTGGTTGTCTGATTGCTAGCGTTGTGAGAAAACTGTTTATGGTCCCAAACTAATTGGACTATCCCGGGCTATAAGAATAATATATGGGAATTTTGAAATTGAACAATATTACCTATAAATAAAACAAGATTGCTGTATTGGCTATTTCACAGAAGGTTACTGCAATTTGTCTTTTTTGCATATCGCAGCACTTTGGCGGCGGCGATTGCAGATTTCACACCAGCTGCTCTCAGGCTTACAGATGCAACACACCCTCCTGTTGGTGCTGGAAATTGAACCAACAACTTTTTTGTAGTATTTTGTCTATCTCTCTGCCTCCAGGTCTATCTGCAAAGTCCCGTACCAATTCTTTATTCTCTTGCATCCTCTTGCAAACGAAGCACGATAAAAGCTCTAAAGCCCCATATAACAAATTAAATTCCTTAGCACTGACTAAAACCTGGCTTATACTTTACAAATGCATCCCTTATAATGAGGCATCTCCTCCTGGGTTTCCAGGCTCCCATATCCCACAAGAATCCAAGAAAGACGGGGGTATTACACTGAAATATGATTTGAAATTAAACATAATGCCTGAAACCAGCAGTGGCTTCCCCTCACTTGAGACAAGTTTCACCAACCAGGCAGCAGGCAAACTCCCACATTACTTCCAGCAGTTTTTGCCTTGATTGCTATCTACAGACTTCCTCGTATGTACAGCTCTTTTTTTTTTCAACAATTTGCTGTTTCATTACACAGGAAGTATGGCAGAATTATCGAGACCCCTGATGATGCTCTCTAAAGACCCTTTGTTTCTGTCACAGGCTCTGCTGGACTCACTTTCAGTAACCTTATATTTTGTCGTCTCAAATGGTTTTTACTTTAAAGGCTCAACTATTCCTGGCAACTGCCTAGCTCTAGGTTACCATTATATTATTTTATCCTGATGTGACACCATATGTCAGTTTTAATTTAAAAAACAACACAAAGACAGCCAATTAAGCCTGAAACAGCTCACAACTTTGCTGTTCCCCAACTCTCCCCATTGCCTAAGTAGTCCTGTTGATAATAAATCCACAAAATACAACAGAAAATATCAGATTTCAGAGCTCCAGAGCTGCAGCCTCTGCTATAGATGACACAATTTGCAGACCAGAAAGTCTAAAACATTTTCCTTCCAATCCTGCAGGAATTCCCCAAGCTGGTCATGGCATAAATCCTAAATAGTTCACTTTCCTTTTAAAGCCCGTCCCCCATAAAATTACTTACTGCCCTTGGCTCATCTCTACTTAACTTCTGTAAATAGTTATCTCTCTTCTGTCACTGCTCTTGATCTGTTCAAAAAGTCAGTGGATCCTGAAAATGTACAGACCAATTATCATTTTTTTTTTAAAAAACACACCACAAAATATTATATCCTCAGCATCTTGCTATTAATTTTAGACAACAATAACAGCTTAAAAAAAATCAAGCTACATCAAATGATGCATGGCTGAAATAAATAAATCTAAATAAATCAGACAAACCAAAAGAGACCTGGGCTGATAAATATTCACATTTTAGACCTCTTATTTAATAGTTTTGGCTATACAGTTAACCCAAAGGAATCTGGCAAAGATGTGGGTATTTTTTGTGGTTCTGACCTTTAGTTTATCACTAGAGGAAATATCAAAACCAGAGTATATTCCTTGAAACATGTCCATGGTTAGGGATTTGTCCCACTTTACAAAGCAAAGGAAATCCAGTCTTCTGTTTTCTTTCCAGAATTGATTGCTGCATTGCACTTCCACAGAGCTGCAGAAGGTTGCAGTGTCCCCCCATTTGGAACAAGCTTCTCGTCAATGTCAGTGAATCAGACAATGGCTAAGTATTTTAGCCCTAATTCAAAGCTCATTTATTTAAGGCAGTTTGCAATCTACAGGTACCTTGATTCCAACAATACCAGCCTTTTGTTTCTCTTCAGCTGAAGTGCCACACTGCCAGAGTTGGAAAATGTCTTCCAAGGAAAGTAGCTGTTGGCTGCTCAAGATGTCCCTAGAAATTGCCAGATGACTTATTTACATTTGAATATTTTTACCACATTGACTGAGAAAAGAGAGACGGAGAGCTTGTCGAGGGGTCATGCCTCCTCACCCATTGGCCCACCCCGGGTGCCAGTTGATTGCACAGCAGCTGTCCAGTGAGATGGAAGTCTGTGTGTTCGCTACAGCGAGACCAAGGATGTGCTGACAAGCTGTCCTGCTCTTTGTGGAGGGAGGATTGACGCTGTGTATGGGAAATGCTGTGATCAGACCATTTTGGGAACCCGTCATTGCAGAATTCATGAAATGAACGCAATGTTTTCAAATGAAAATATGTACTTTGTGTACAAAAAGTGAGAGGAATATGTTTTCCTATTACAAAACTAACTCCACCTACATGTGTTCATTTCCCAACTCATGCCATTAAGTATTGTACTTTTTTGTTGTTGTTGTTGTTTTTAACTATGACCTAAACCAAACTTTAAGTTACCTAATCATAACTATATTGTTAAAGTAAAATTGAACTTTGGTAGAGTGTTGGGTTGTATAATTCCTTGGATGTGATCTGAGTCCATGCGAAATATCCTCATTAGTCACTTCGTTCTCCCCTGGGCTGCTAATCCAGAATACTGGATTTGTATTTTTCCATTCTTTTCAATGTCGCAACAGAACTGGTCCAAAAATAACACTTTCAGCACAAAAATGAAAGCAAACACATCGGATTATGCCAATATAAAAAAACAACAAGTCCTCTTGCAATTTTTTTGTGTAATTACAATGATTTGCAAAGGCGGTTTCTTCCTGGTGCAAGGGTACTATGTGGAAGTTGCTACCTGTCGGATCTACTTTCCAATTCAAATAGGAAAATAATGAGAAAAAAAGTCAAAAAAGTTTGTAAGAGGACTTGTTGTTTTTATATTGACATAGTCCGATCTGTTGGCATTCGTTTTTGTGCTGGGACCAGTTCTGCAATGACACTGATATGAATGGAGTGATACAAATCTGGTATTCTGGATTAGCAGCCCAAGGGAGCACATATCCACTAATGAGGATATTTCACCAGCATGTGGACTCAGTTTTGCTTTAACCAAAATTGTTCTAGTCGTCTACACCTAACTGTTAGCTAACCTAACAGATGAAAATGATGTCCAATTCATACTAATATTGCATAATTCAATTAATGGAGGAAGAATTTAATGTTCACACAGTTCATGTCCACAAAACGTAATCTGCATAATCAGTCACATAAAAATTCATTTCCTGAGTTTTTTAAGAGAGCGTGTTTTGACTGAGAAAGCAAAGAGTGCAAATGTACATTGGCACCAGCCACAATTTGTTACAAAATGATTTGGGAGTCAGCACATTAACATTTTTTTCTGATGTTGCTCCAAAGAAGTAGCAGCATTTGTTGTTGCATGTGAGACAAAAAGTCACCAGGGTGGTCTGAAAAGTTTCTAAATGAACCGACAAAGAAAGCAAGTTGGCAGCAGTGCAGGCTGGTCAGTTCATGGACTGTGTACCACTGCTGATTTAAGACCTATCCAGCTTGAAAATGATGTGCTCAAAAAGATCTGCTTATTAATTTTTGCCTTTTGGTGCATCATTAGTGTTCAGGCATTCACACTCATTTGAAGCCATAATATGTCATGATTGAAGTTCTCACACATGCACTTAGTGAATGATACATTAGAGTTTATGTTTTATACCAAACCAAATATTGCAATGTCAGCCACATACAAAAAACAGCGAATTGTGCCCTGCCATTGCATTTTATTCAGTTCTATTTTATCACTGCAATGTAGCACACCCTGTTTACCTTTTTACGAGAACAGAGATTCAATTTGGTTGCTTTACATTATAATTTGATCAAATCAAAATGTGAAGTAATTGCATTGAATCACAGCCGTGTTCAAAGATATCTGCCCTGTATTGAATTGCTAACTTCACATTGACATTCATACTGAATCAGTCCTAAGAGGAGATATTCATTCCTATCAGTCACATTCAACACACAGCTCATATCACAAACAAATAAATTACATTTTCTGCAAGTTTCCACGAGCTTATTTCACAGTTATTTCTCATGCTTGTTATCTGGCTTGACACTGATCCCTGGAGTGACAGGTGCATCGTGTGTCAAATGTCCAAGTTTCATAGACAAAGAGGGGTTGTCAAATACTGTACAGCATCAATTTTCGTCCAGCGAGTTGTCTTCATAATGTGAAAGCAATCGATCAGGCCGTCCATTGCCTGTCTGATCGGTGCAAACACACCATCCTTTGTCGTTTCATGTCTCACCCCATTTCATTTAAGCCTTCAACTTTGTCATTACACTTTTGCTCTAAGTGAGGTATCACATGTGTGACACTAATTTTGATAGAGTCTTGATGGCACCAGGAGTCTCAGTGGGCAAATCCAGTGTGCATTTAATTACTGAGTAATGATGCTGCTGGAATGACGAGAAAGCCATGCACACTTGAGGGCAAAAATGGCAAGCGTTGTATGTTGTGTGGAGAAAATTCTTGAAACAATTTATTTTCAAACACTGCTTTTTAGAACGCTGAAAATGCAGTCATTTATAGCCCAAATATTAAGTAAAGTCATGGAAGGACGGGTGCATTGCATTTACACTGCTGGAGTAATTTCAATCTCAACATGCAGTGAAGTTACTCTTGCAGGATGCCCTCGTATTGCCCCAGTGCTCTCACACCCACCCTTTCTTCCCGTCTCTCTCACCACAGACACACACACACACACATACACACACAAACACACATTAGCTTTCGGCTTTATGTCTTAAATGCAAGCTCTTCTCTCTTGTACCTGTATTTATGTCCTTTGTTGCTGTGTGAAGAAGTCTGTGAAACAGATTTGACTTGACTTCACTGAAAATAGATATCTTTTAGTGAAGATTACTCATTACGTCTTCTAAATGCTCGCCTTTTTTCTTTTTTGTCTTGTCTAAATTTCCTGAGGATCACAAAGAAGGCTAATGTGTCTTTGAGGCATCAATCAGTGGTGATGCTAATAATAAACAATCAGAAACTGCATAGCTTGTACACCCTAATATTAACCTTCTGTCAATTTCCAGTCTCTGTCACGTCTTTGTCACCATACACATCAAGTGTAATCATACAGTTTTAATTCCCTGCCTTCTTCAGTTTTCCATCATTTTTTGGGGGGGTGAGAGCATCACATAGAGATGATGTCTCGAGCATGATTTCTCTGCTGTTTAGCCAGTGAAATTACATCAGGAAAAATGAAAGGAAGAAGACAATGACAGGAAGCCATTTCAGACTGAAAACATCAGTGTCAGCGTCGAGAAGCCGAGCTTCTGGCAAAGCTGTCTATTACAATGCTCTGTGAGGAGCTGATGAATCCCAGCAGGATCCAAGTCAATCTGTAAATCATTCTCCCTCAAAATGCTCATAATAAGCCCTGAAAGCAAATCAGTGATAATGACTTTACAGTGAATTGCAGCCGTAAAGCTTCCCTGCTGACATTACAACACAATTTACAATCATGTGCAACATGAAAACTAATAAAGTGAGAGACTGATGTAAACAAAGGGTATCATTTGCATTAAGTATACTGAAAACGCAGTGCTCATTTCAGCTGTATCAAAAAGTATAGTAACTATAAAACATGTTTACATAATCAGAAAAGCTCAATAGCTCAGATAGCATTTAATATAAAAATATTCCTATACCC
Source organism: Neoniphon sammara (assembly GCA_900302535.1). Taxonomy (NCBI): domain Eukaryota; kingdom Metazoa; phylum Chordata; class Actinopteri; order Holocentriformes; family Holocentridae; genus Neoniphon; species Neoniphon sammara. The sequence continues at coordinate 40,123 of OMKZ01024597.1, forward strand.
ATTAACAACTTCAGGAAATGAAAATAAAACAGCAGAAACAGAAAATAAAATATCTGCTCTTTCCTTCTCGTTAGTATTCAGGAACTGTTTCTCTCAAAAGACAGGAAAAAAAATCATTTTTACTTGATCCGCTGCTAAATGGGAAAGACTGCACTGTATCTTGACTTGGAAACTGACAAGACACTTATTTGTGCAGGAACCATTATGATTGAATGTATTACACAGACAGTTGAAATTGCACTGTCTACAAGACAATTGTGATATCTACAATATTTCTCTGCTTTCATTTGCTATAAATTGGAGACATGTGGCTTTGGAAATACACAAAGTTTATTTTAGTTCCTTTATGATGGACGGGCAAATGATGAAGATATGGCATTATGAAACCAGTTGTCAAATCAGCTCCACATATGTTCTGTGAGGCATGACATGAAGTGGTCTATATGCCTTTAGCCACTGGAAAGTCACTGCAAACAAATGGCCTCTCGTGGCTTATTGTTTTAACAAAAAGGCAATACCAATCATTTAAATAAAGACACATATAATTAATAAATAGGTTGCCATTTTATTTTCATGCAGGTTTTCAACAAAATTGAGCCTTGTCCAATCAGCACAGTGACAAAAAATATTCTAAAAAGCCACATGGGAAGGAGAGCTAAAGGAGGACACCACCAGCTGAAGCCGAGTGCCAGGCTGGCATTTAATGAGCTGACTAGAAACCACAAAGACTCCAATGAAAGAAACCTGAGGGAGGCAGCAGGTTTATGTACGGACAGCCAGGTATCAAACTCCGTCCAATGGCTTCACTGGAGAAATACCTGTCATTGCTGCCTCCCAGCCCACCTGCCTTTTATCTACAACTGCTGAGGACCATCAAACTTACCAACAAAGTACAGTAAGTTATGCTCCATAACTAACTAGTCATGGTTATGTTTCATGTTGTTGTTGTTTTTTTCTCAGAAAGCGTAACATTTGCTAGCATAAAGTGAGGTTATAAGTTTATATAAATTCAGGCATAATCGTCTAATGTCACAAAACGTTTACAGTGAGTATTGTTTTGGGTTTACTTACAGTACCATGTAGCAACAACCACCAAGTAAATCAAAATTGACAAGAAAGTTCTCTATTTTCCCACCCTGACTTTGAAATGGTCCAGGTATGAGTTTGCCGTGGGATTTACAGCGGCTTTGAACATGGCTCAGCCAATCAGAAACCAGGACAAGAACTACCAGTTTTACTGACCTTATGCTCATGGCCCATTTTTGCTGTTGTCTTTGTACTTCCAGTTGCTGGGCTTCATAGCAAAGATAATAGCTAGTGTGGATAAATCCCAAACCAAATAAACAATCATTTAAAACATTAATTGGGTAACTTAAGTTTAAAAATTAACTGTTAAAACGGAGAGAGAGAGAGATAGAGAGAGAGAGAGAAGTGTGGCCTATGTTTTTTTCATTCAAAACTGACAGACCTCGAAAGCTTGTTGCCTAGAAACATTCTGTGGATAAAGTTTTGACCCTTGTGTCATTCAGTAGAATTTTTCAGCTCCCACAACAATTTATTACTGCAAGTTAACAAGGACTAATAGGATCTGAAAGCATACCCAGACTAATGTACTTATTTAGCAAAGAGCTGTGCTGTTGGTCTTTGTGGTATTGTTTATTTGTTTATCTATAATCAGTTTAAGACTTAGAGTGTTAAGACTTCAGCCGTGCTCCTCCTCCTGTAGTGTGAGCCGAGGCGAGTGTCAGGGTAGTCCACTATCTCTGCTCAATTTGCATATTGATGCTGAACTTTTCTCTGTGTCAGTTAGTGTGCATGATAATAGGAGAATTAAAGGAAGGAACTGCCACCATGATTTCTATGCAGATGACATTTAATTAACTATACCAGCATACTGATAACATATCCTCAAGTTTTAATAACCAATTTAACAAGTCTTGATCAAATTATAGGATATTTGGCTAATAGCAAAGCAATCGTTTTTACATTATTCTTTTAGAATTTGCTTTTACCCTGGAGCATCAGTGTGGGTAGTTTTTACCGTTATATGATAATTTTGTCAGAGTGGGTCCTTTACTACCTAACCTCAGCAGAGTTGAGGACGCACCGTGAAACTGATGACAGTGGACAGTAAGATGGTGAAATGATAATGCTGAAACAATTTTGACCTTTGGGTTTTTGCTACTGAAGAATCTTCTGTAACTCACACAAGGATTATAGATGCAGGGGAATGTTTCTGATGATTCCCAGGATGTACCCGCAACTTAAATGTCAGAGCTTCACAGATGTCAGAGAAGTTCCCAGACTTCTATTGACCACAAATGACCTCTCTATATAAGAGTGCAAAGGCTCTCAAATCTAGAGAGGACCTTTTCCAGGATAGATCTGGAGCAGAAAAAAAACAGCCAAACCTCAAAATGTCAACGCCACGGCACGTAAACGATAAAGGAGCAATGGGTCTACAAAATGTCTTTGGAGTTTATATGGCATCTCTTTGCCTGTAGTCCTACCAGCAGAATAAATCGCAGTGGCTCATCTCGAAGACAGTTTAAATAGGTTGTGTAAGAGCCTTTCCAATGTAATTCTTGCAAAAGTGAACATTAATTTTTTGAGGCTCTCTAAATTACAATTCAACAGACTCTCATGCAGTTCAAATTGTTGAAATGCTATTTACCAGCTCTTTGTTTTGCAATACTGTTTACATCATTGAGTGGCTTATGGTAATGAGCTTTATACATAGCAGCAGGAAGTCAGTTGTTTAGAAAGAAATATTTGCTAATTTTTTTTTTCCTTGTTTCATAACCATACAGTGTTTTACCGTTAGCAACCAGCAGTAATACCACTGTCATTCCCTCTCTTCTTCTATTAAAGTTGCTGTTTAAGGGTAAAGGAGCCCGTAATTGTTCATTACAAAGTCAAATCATGGCCTCCTTTATGGGTCATTTAGTCATTTAAACCGATCCACTGCACAGTATTGCTAACATGTGCAACTCCAGCTGTGAAAAGCACTTGATTGATAGTGTCTGTAAGAATCCCCTATAGAGTCAAGCATACAAGAAAAAGCCTATAGCCTATCTAACATTCACATAAAAGCCCCATGCTGAATGTTTCCTGACCTCCTCGGGGCACTCTGAACTCTTTGCCTCTCACCCGGCTTTTTAATTGCATATTGCACTCATGTCCTTTGGCCTTATTCTCATTTTATCTGCCTTGCCTGGTTTTCTTTTGTATTTCTTTACTTTGGGTTTTTCTCATTTTACAATTAGCATGGCAGAATGGTCCAAAACTAGAACACGTACATCCAATTAGATTTTCAAGTGCAGTCTAAAGATGTAATATCTATTTGTTACATAGATAAACATCTTTCAGAGAAAGTGTGTGACACATATGTAGGAGATGCTGAGTTGACCAAATACATGCCTCCAAGAAATATTTTGGACCAATCAAAAAACACTTATTGAATATGGGTTACATCAAACAGGTGAAGAGAGGAATGTATATGCCAATTGTGGGAGGAGTGGGCGGAACTGGAAAATATTGGATCCCCGTTTCTTGAATTGTTAAGTGATTTTTCCCTGTTCCCTGTTTTTCCCTGAGGAAAACTATGAATGTAATCTATAGATATATCAGTGTCGTTCTTTTTTATTTTTTTCCTGCACAACATGTAAATTAGGCATGAATTCTTGTGATGGGTAAAGCTGTGGGCTATCTAAACTGGATAAACAATGGAGGGGCAAATTAAACATTCTGGCATCATCTAAACACAAGATTCATCTATGGGGAAATGATCAATTTCCAGAAGAGCACATAATTTAACCATGTCTATTAAATTCTTTTGAGATGGCCAAGTTGTACATTGAGAATGCAATCAGCTTTTCACAGCTACGCTGCCCAAGAGCTGAGTACCTCCAATATGGCTGCCTGAAGGTGTATGATGTCACCTGAATGCCCTCTAAAAAAACAAGAATTGGCCAACTCACAATGTGCGATGGCAGTGTGCTTTCTGGTGGCAACAGATGTCAGGTGCGAAAATAGTCCTGTCATACTACACAACTGTTCAAATGTTGCTTTAGTTATCTGAAAACAAACAGCAGAAACTCTGAGAGTTGCATGCCTCATTTCTGCATCACTTCAGTTTGACACTCTCGGTTTCTCCGCAAACGTTTTTATTGAACTATGACAGTTCAGTGGAAAGCCATCTTGGGGAAACCTAAACTCTGTCAAGGATTACTCCACAGGTGTTGATCACTAAACGTGCATACTGGCCTTCTCACAAGAAAATGATCAAAAGCATTGCCAAATTTCAGTTCAAATCACTAGCAACATGTAGCATCATATTACAATATTAACCATATTAGTTAAATTTTGGGCCGACTGATTTATTTTCTCTATGCCAAGGCATTTGGCCTGTATCTGCGACATTTTGCATCATCTAGTTGTTACCCACTATCCCTGAGCTCGCCCAATAGATGGTCAAATGCATTCTCTTCCAACTCACAGAGGCGCTAAAAACCTCTTCACATCCAGCTGGCAATTGTGTTCAATCTTTGCCCAATTTCATTCATCAACTTCATTGAAACATTATTTCTTTGTTTGAAACACGTGACCTTGTTACTGAAGTAGAAAGGTGGCAAAATTTTCTCACTGCTGCAATCAGCAATGTGTTAGGGTAATTTTCAGCACCTTTTAAAGTTTGCAATTGCCCTGTGATTTATGTAATTTCACATGGCCACATAAAGAGGCTTCCTGAAGCTCACAGGCCAAAATAAGCATTTACTTTGAACCAATGACTGACAAGCCTCCCCACCTCCATGGCAACAATGTCATAAACAGCTGTTGGTAAATTGCATTTCTAGGACCATTTTGCTGTTTCGTGGTGTGTTTTTGTGTTTTGCAAGAAACTGGGCAAACTGAGTGGAATCAATTTTTCCACTGAACATAGCCTTAAGAAACAATAATGCAACGCATGCAATGCAGTCACAAGATATGTTGTGTTTTAAGCAAGGGGCATGACCACAATCATAGTCACCACGAAATGTTCACAAACTAGTTGGCTAGCTAGAAACAAGTTCATGACCTTTCTCTGAGGGCTGTTGAAAAGCATTGTGGGAAACGTTGTAAATCACTCTCTGACTTTGAAGTATACATGACATGCTGAGGTAAAGTAGGGAAAGCACACCAAAAACAAAACAAAATAAAACAAAAAGTATGTATAAAAAAATTACAAAATAACTCCTGTGCACTGCACATAACAAACCGATTACATCTAACAGTGTACAAGTATCCAACAGTGGGTTTTTCCTTAGAGCTTCATGAATACCTCATGAAAGCAGAGACTGGGAATGAGTAAGAGCTAATATAGGAGTTTGTGTTGTAGTGTAATGTAAAGTAGCCTTAAGTCATACTCACCTCTTGCTGTAAATCCTTGATGATTTTTGTTTTTTTCTCCATCTCCATCTTAAGAAATTTGATCTAGACAGAAGAAAAAATTAACAATAATCATAATACTGCAAACCCCCACAGACAGCTTTTCAAATTCATTAGACATTAAATAATTTATGCATGTGAATATGCATGGCATATATAGTAACCAGTTGCAACAGTATCAGCCTCTGATTGTCTTCAACATAATCCGTAATGGCCAGTGCTGGTAGGTTTACATTCAAACAGTACATAAAATATCACACACTTGAATATCTTGCCATAATTAAATGTTCTGCCCAATAAACTGACAGAAGTACCAACTAAATAATACAATAAAATTTCATTCCACAGTATTTCACTTCAGCTGGCCTCTCCTCGAGGCTTAAGAGATTATTATTTTATCACAGATAAAACCACTGTCAAATATTATGATTCTGGATATTATGATATTATTCTGTGAGAAAGTTAGTTGGACACAAGTTTCCAGGAATGTTGCATCTCCATGACTGCTCTTGGATTATAGCGCATATGATACTGTGAAGCCTTTACTGCTGCAGTGAGCGACTGCCTATTTTCCACTGTGTGCCTGATTTAATAGCCCATATGCTTATCGTGTCAGAGTGATATCTTTGTTTATCACAATCCCTTTATCATGAGCTCAGCATGTCTTGGTAGTGCAACTCTCCCTCGTGGCTTGTGTTTAGCAGCCAGTCAGGGGCTCAAATACCAACTGCAGATGGCAAACCGCCGCCATGGGCTACATCTAAAGAATGAGTTCTGTGAGGAAACGAGCCGGGTCAAGATTCCTGCTTTTGTTCTGTTATTCATTCTGAAAAGATGGTCCATGCGTGGGCTGTCCTTGAGAGAGGTCATCAAGATTGCAATTCATGGTGTTGGCGACCTCATAACAGGTAGGCACCCCAGGGCGACTGTAAACTAGACCTCACCAGTTGACTCACATCCCCAAGTGGGGCACGATAACATCAGAGTTCATATTTGAGCCTCTCAGTCACTGCTATTGCCCCTGGGAATGGGGAAGAGAAAAAATAAATAAATAAATAAATAAAGCCTAACCCTGTCCCGGTGCAATGTTCAGATCTTTTGCTAAAGTATAGTAAGAGAATAAAAAAGGTTGAGGAATATTAAATAGTTCTGTACATTAGCATTGAAATGTTAATATGTACTGCATGCAACACACCTACTTATTATTTTATGTGTTTTTGATGTATAAAAAGGGCAAGCCATGTTCCATTTAAATTATGGAATGTAAACAAAGGCAGCAAAGTGAGTATGGTAATGTAATGTAAAACACAGCAAGAGCTGTGACTGGGACAGGTAGATATCGAAGTGAAAAGACAATGTATAATCTGGCTCACTGGTAACTGCTCATAAACAAAAATTAACTAAAATCTAATGCTAATTGGCACGATAGTCATGGTGGCAAACGTGACATGCATCATAAGATCATCTTACATCACTTTTGTCAAACACCATTAAATCATCTGAAATAAACTAAACATTCTTTCTTTTATGCAAAATGAAGGTCATTTTGCCCAAAACCACACTGCAGCTACATCTGACATCTAGTAATTAACCATTAAGCAAAAAAGTTAAAAGAAATATCTAAAGGCCAGATTTTAAAGCTGAAGTTCATACTTGCATCGTCTATCTGTGTGTTGTGTGTGTTTGCTGTGGAAGATGCTAATTCTAAACTTGCATCTCAGTGAGTGCTGTAAAATGTAATTAGTAAAAGTCAAATCCAAACCGGAAGACCATGCAACAAGGATTTGTCACTGTTCTTTGGAAAATGGCAAGAATGTCACTTGTTATGTGTCTGTGCTACTGTTTCTCTGACGTTGTGGCGGTGATTTGAATGTTGATCTTAATGTCACAGTGAACATTAAGCCTCCAGACTGTGCACGAGGGGCTGGGACTATTACAAGACAAGTTTTTTATTTGCATATATTGAACATCTGAAAAGCATTTCCATGGCTAGCTGTCTGCACAGCTAATTAGGCAGCCTGCTGATTTGTTGATAAGGAGTTTGGCGGGGGGAACAAGAGGCGATCTCTCAGAGTTATCTTGGGACACAAACGTGGCACAGCGGAGTAAAACACAGGACGTGCATAAACACGACCTTTATGAGCGCAAAACAGTTCTTTGCACAAGTTTAAATACATTCGGTTGTGTGTATGATCACACCAGTAAACCTGGGCTGATTATGGCAATAAAGTTAGTAGAGTTCAGTTTATTCAGTGGAAGCTTAGGTTTATATTGCAGAGGGGTAGGATATGTACTGCACATCCCAAAAAGTAGGCCAGGTGCTTGGTATTAAACCAGGGCATTAACCTATTGAACTCTGATTTTCCCTTAATTTTCCCCTTAAGTAGTTTCAAAGTTACAAAAGACATTTCCATATTCCATATTGCATGATAATGTCAGATTCTGTATCTGCTGGTTGCAATGCTTCATTGAAGCTACATTACAGTTATAATGAGTGAAACATTCAAACCCAAGAAGCCATTGTTTTATGGCTGCAGCATTACATCAAATAGAAAATATCTAGACGTGTTGTGCACCATTTTAAACACATTTTCCTGTAATTCAGCAGGACGTGTTTAGTATCTTTGGAAACCTTGGGATCTCTACTGGAGTTTAAAATGAAGCTTGGTGGGTTTAAAACAAAGCTTGACCGTACAGCAATGACAAGATCACTGAAGGGAGTGGCAGAGCTGTAGAGGTTAAACTGTTACACATAAAGTAGATCTTCAAATGGAGCCGGGAGAGTGAGATTAGAAACAGTATAACAATCTGATATAATGTATAAGTGGGTCAGACTCAATACTATAAGCTTGGTGTTCATCAACAACAAAGGCACCATAAATAAATAATATATCAGCTCAACATCAAGGCCTTTGGGGACAGAGAGGCGAGCAGTGCAATTCACACTGTAACTCATAGGAAAGGTCTAATGTCCCACTGCTTCATTAGATCCATGTGGCGACACTGTATTGAGAGAGCAAATCCAATACCATTCCCTGTGGAGGAGCTTGTTTTCATGGTCACCACCACTGGGGGAGATGTCTACTTTGTCAGTGGCGGTGTACCTCATGATACTGGCATTGTGTCTGAGATGCACCATATCAGGCTTTCTTCTCCTTATTCACTTATCCTGGTGTGTAAAGCCTGGGATGTTTTACCCACACAGGTCGGACCACATGGACGTTTTGTGGAGATAAACGACATGTGGTGCTACAAATAATCACACCATGGATTCTGATCTTATGACCAGTGTGTGGATGGTAAAATGACTTGAATCGGCGGGTGTAGATACCCTGGGTGTAATTGCCACACTTATAATTGCCAGGAGGGAGTGTCAGCATGGCATAGGGTTCAACAATGTGCCGGTGTTTTTTAATGGTCTTTCTACACTGTGAACCCGAGGGGGACTATCTAGTGCAGCACAAAGGGCTCTGTGATGGGCTTTTTCTCTTGGTTTAAGTTCCAAGCACTGTGCTTGGAAGACCTCATCAAAATGACATTTAGCTGATTTAACCCCCTCATTTTTGTAGCCTCCGTTCAACAATCTCTGTGCATTAAAGTTTCTCCTCCTAACATTTACCACGCCTAACATTTTACCTCTCTAGGAATGCCACATTTCTGCTGCAGTGTTCAAAGAAAGCAATATTGTTTTTTAGGCTAATGGAACGCTGCTCTTTTTACTTCATTTGAGTATTTTTTATTCATTTATTTATTTATTTATTTTTTGCTATTGCAGTTGCCAGATAGTGTTTGTAAAAACATCCAAGTGGATAGAATTTAATTACAAGTATAGTGACAGTCAATTGGGTAGAAAAAAAACAACAAAAACTTTTGGTGCTTGGAGGATGAGTTACACTGAGCTGCATACTGAGTTGGGCAAGATGTATTGTAGCAGCCTTCTGTGCTTGGAAGAACAAATACTTTCTCATAAGACTGCAAAAACAGACATGTGGTCTGTACATTCAAAGTGTTCCTGAGCGCAGAGCTTATTCATACAATATTCATACCATTAGGCATGAATATTGTGCCATAATGCTTTTGTCCAGCCTAATTTTAGGGGTGTTAGGAGACTTATTATGTCCATGGGACTTTATCTTATAAAACATCCTTTCATCTAACAGGCTCTCCATATTGGGGGGCTGACACAAAGCTCTCTCTAGCCACATCTGAGAGTTTTAATTAAGTGGTGAGGCGAGGAGCCCGGAGAGTCGCCTGCTAGGTAATAAGCATGGATCACTGAGGGGCCTGTGTGACAGGTGACGGGGCTGATTAGTAGAGACCGGATGTTGATGGTCAGGTCATCTCTGTCTTACCGTGGCCTGCTGCTTCTCTGCTCTCTCATTTGCCTCGTCCAGCTGCTTCTGCAAGGCTGCCTGGAGGGACTTCATCTCCTCTCTGTCAAGTGAGAAGGAAGTGAGAAACATTCAGTTCGCACATCGTCCTCTGCAGCTCCTCACCACACTGCCACTCAGTGAAATCAGATAAGCGTTTTTTTTCTTCTCCTTAATATACTAGCATGCTATAGAGCCATGTTTGGTTGGTGAATACCATATTCAAATGTGTAAGAAATAAAAAGAACAAATTTAGATGTGTGAATGAGGGAAAAGTGTTGACCAAATAGATCAAATTTTGCATCTCTAAGAAAATATTTGTAGTTGTACATAAAAAGATTTTAACAGTTCCAATTTGTGAATAGCTGAGAACAGGTTTGCAGTTTCATAATTTATGTCTGTGAGTGGGTGAAAAAAAATTCACACAAAACTCAAATGTAAAACTAAAGTTTTTTAAACAAATTTTGGCCTTTCTAGGATGAACATCTGATTTGACTTTCTATCACGAAAGATAT
>OMKZ01024597.1:50454-62735 GCA_900302535.1 Neoniphon sammara
TGTGTGTGTGTGTGTGTGTGTGTATATATATATATATATATATATATATATATATATATATATATATATACATACATATATATACATACATACATACATACATATATAAGCAGGATATAAATACTTGGATAAGTCACATCTGTGAACTCTTTTCTACAGAATCAAGAACCACATGACCCTGATTTAACTCCATATGTCACCCTGTGTGCAGCTAAGAGTTTAGCGTTCAGTTCAACTTTTAGAGCGCAGTCAATTACATCAAATTAATGTGCCCACGATCCATAAATACACCTCGCAACAAATAAACTCACAGAGACACATGTACAAGAAACAACCACAAATGCAAAAAGTGAGTGGGTGTACTGGGTTTGCTTTTACATATGATAGAGTGGCAATAGAAATTCAAACAAAATGTTTGAACATTCTTGTTTTTTTTTCTTTTTTTTTGTTTTTTTTTTTATCCAGGATTACATGTAATGAAATGCAAACCTAAACATGTATGAATATCTCATACACTGACATGTATGAAGAGTTTATAGGAAAAGAACAGTCAAATTCTCAGTGGGCTGAACATTTGCATCTTGTACTCCTGTAGATCCTGTAAGCCAATAAGGTTGCATTATGAAGACATGCAGTATGTATTATAATGTGTTATGAAGACATACGCCTGTAAGCATTTGGAGCACTTCATCCCTCCACACCACTCCACACTGACTTTATTCATGCTGTGTGAGGACCAGAGCTGTGTTCATAATGCATTTAACATATATGTTAATGTATGCATCAGAATGCAATGGGTATTTTACACTTGATACTCCTGTGCACAGATAACTACAGTGCATAATGAATTATGAATTAAGTGGCCAAGTGATGTGGGTCAACAGTTTCAAAAACCCTTGTAGAAAACTCATAACAAGGTGGCCTTTTTAAATTAACAGTTTATTTACTGTTTCCCAGCATTTAGAGTTCAAGAGTACATGCCTTAGTCACGCTCTGCCAACTGTGCAGTAAAGGGGCAGTATCTTGAAGTCAGTACAGTAACACTGTGTTTGTGTGGAAAGGATCTCACTTCTTGGCGGTCATATACTGCAGTATTTTACATGCCAGTGGTCTTGCCTCTTGGCATAAGCGCAGCCGACCAAACATTTTTCTTCACAGCAACCAGCCAACCACCACTGTATTGGCATTTCATTTGTATTCTCTTCTGCTGCATCTTTGGGCTTGGAAACATTTTGTTGAAACAAGATCAAAACTGCCCCAACTGACAAAAAAGGACACAGTAAATGTGACATTGACATACCATAAAGACACAGAGCAGCGAGAAGTGAATATGAATTGGTTAACAGGTTTTTGCATAGCACTTCACTGCACTTTATACTACAGATGGATAGGAATCTAATTATAAGTCTAGCTAATTCAAAGTGCTATAATCATGTAACCTCAAAATGTCATATTTCTAACTTCACTAAATATCTCTTAACTTGTATTTCACTTTGTACCAAAATTATTTTCAGAAAGCAATCAAAATACGGTTAAGAGATGTCAAAAACAAATGATTCGCAATGAATCACCTGTCTGCATCCACCATGATGGAGTCAGCTAGTAATCACACTTGGCAGACATGGAACTCAAAAGGTGGATTAATAACAGTGTTAAAAAAAACACACACACACACACACACACACACACACACACACACAGCTCTCAAACGCTGGGTAAGCACCACTCGGCCAGGCCTCTGCTTTATGGTTGTTGGTTCCATGACATGTGAGAGCTGTCATGGGCCGGTGATGGGCTATTGATTGGCTATCAAGGTACTGCACACATGAGGCGGGACTTCAGTCAAGCTGACATTTCAGGTAGCATTAAGGCCACAAATGACCCCTAATCATTAACAGACTCATTACACACAACATTAATCAGACAATCATAACTGGTGAAGCAGTTTAGGTAAACACTTAACCCTTTCATCATCTTGGTCGTGAGGAAATGCAGCCGTGAATCACAAAAGCATGCTGTGTGGGGCATTTCCAGCAGAAGGAACTCATAGATTATCCTGCAGTATACAACAAGGGTTTTCATTTGGGACGCACATTGCCCCATATGCATCTCTAGCTTTTTGAGTGGGATAGCACACTTTACAATAACCAGGATTAACCATTATTTAAAATGCACTGAGTATAATTTAATGATTAAGTTAACAAGTGATTTAGGTAATTGTTGATATTGTTTGTTAATTAATAGTAAATAATTTGGTATTAATTGTTAAACCATTAAGTGTAAAGGGTTAACACAAATTACCACCATGTTTATAACATTATTATTAGTATTAGAATAACCACTACTATTAGTAATCTATTAGTAAATGCCTAAGTCATTTGGTCTCTGTGGTTGGTTAGTATGGAGATAGTGTGATGCTTCAGTTTACCTCTGCTTGTGGCTCAGCTCCAGAATCCTCTGGACATCCTTCTTGGCCACTGAGTCATCATTTTTCAGTGACTAAAAGAGAGTAGGAGAGACTTTTTTATTCCAGGACAGAGAGGAATTTGCATATTACATGATAACTCACAGACTCACTCCGAAATGAAGATATCTCAAAGCACAAGAGAGAGGGAAAGGCAAATATATACAGTTCTTTTGAACCATATAGTAAATGTGTTTCTGGCTATTTAAAATGTATCCCAGCATTTCAGGTTGCTTATTTCCTTCAGGGAATCAAAGAGCCAAAACCATTAATGTCAACTAAGGTAAGGAGGTTGGTGGTTAAGGGGCTAATTCTCTTAATATAGAAACTATTGAAGTGATTACAACTGAAAAAGTGGCACATTCCTTTAAGCAGTTGATCGGTTATATATATACATATTTTGGGAAAGTTTTTTGTAAAATAATTTGTGAGATAAATGCTGAATGGTATTTTCCATTAAAAATAGATTGTCATTTTCATAAATGCTTTGAGTTAAATGACTACCGTTTGGTAAGATAACAGTTTTGAAATACTTCAGGCAACAAATTACTAGTAGAAACAAACAGTGAGAAACCTAAATACAAAAGAACATCACAAAAAACTAAAACTCGCAGCTTCAGGCTCACATCACTTCCTTTGTAATCTCGCTTTCTCCCAACTGCAGTGTGGGAGTTCATGTGGGAACTTATCTTCACAACTTATGAAGAAGAGTGTGAAACAATGTTGAGGGGACCAACATCGTGACATGACGGGTGCATGTCCTAAAATGATGAAGCAGACTTTACAGGCTGTATGATATGTCATGAAAATTATACACTTTTTAACAAACAGGTGAAAATCCAAACAAGGCTGCAGGCAGGTGCTCAGACCGAGTCCAACTGGTGCCTGAGCACCTGCCTGATGGCTAATTATGGATTAGCCAGGTCTCTGATTGCCCTCCAAGAGGCGAGGATGTTTTTTATTGCCCTGAATACCACTTTCCAGAAAGAAAATGACTCAAGGAGAATCTTCTCTTTAATTTGTGTTTGAAGGTGCTTCGAATAGCATTTTGTGTCTCTTGAAATTAAGACTATATTTTCCATGTATCCTGTTGCTTCCTGTCACAAAGACAATGATGCCACTTGCCCCCCTCCCTGGTGTCACTTCATGTGTTTGTTTTGAACAGCAACAAGAAAAATGAGAGGTGATAACAGCCCTTGATTACAGTCAATATGCATTCAGACAAGGTATGCTGTCGTGAAATTAAAACTGTGCAGTTAGAAAAGCAGAAGTGGAATATAGTTGTGCAGCGCTTGCAAAGTTTGTTTTGCTCCATAAAGCAATCTCACTTTGTACCACAAAGCAATTAATTTTGAACTAATTTCAGCACATTGGTACAGAATGTAAAATCCAGTGTTGAGGCTGCAGATCTTCTCAGCCATTCTCTCTTTTACAGTAATTTTACTAATGCCTCCAAATAAATGTGGTAATGATTTACTGATCTTAAAATACTACATGTAGCACCTTTGTATTGGATTGAATGCATGAAGAGTTTATTGGATCTATCAGAAATGATTGTCCTATACTTTATCCTTGGAGAGATCACGTTTTTATCAAAACCATGATTTCTCCTAGTAATATACTGGGACCTCTAGGAGAATTATGGACAAAAAATGTGGGGATATTATAGGCAGGGACTACAGTCCTCCATATGTGTGGAAATCCCAGCAGGCATTCCTCATGAAGTTATGTCATCTTGACATTCCTGAATTTTAGCACTTCCAAAAATGCAAATTACAATACATATGCAAACATCTCCCACTGAGCGATGGAATTAATGCTATGATTCAAAATGGGTTCAAAATTATTGGCAAAGCTTACAATGCAGGGCCGAGGAATCCTATCATGCTAAATGCTACACAGGAGCTCCTCAGGGGGCTCCTGCCAAGAATAAAAGCCCCATCATACCAGCTTTAATTATGAGGGTGGCTAACCTGCACCTAGAGGACAACTCGTTAAAAATATTAACACTTGGTCCAGTAAATCTTCTCCAAAAAGAGCTACACGTTTCTCCATGTTAACTTGATTGTTTTTAAAAAGATTTTTTATTTCGGCAATGTTTTCCCCTTAGACAACAAATTTGTTCCACGGTACACCATGCCAAATCTAACCCCACCTCTGCCCTGTCCAGTAGACTGGCACGGTGCCCAGGGGGGAGACAGATGCCAACTAAGCTAGCCTGTAGAGGATGGACATCAAAGCCTGGCCTGCGGGATGATGGAAGCCAGACCACATGAGGATTGCCAGATAGAGGAGCTCATGGGACATTTGGCCAGGATATCACCACCTATCCACCCACATACGTGATCACTCACTCTGTCTCTGCCCTCCTTACACACAAACATGCACATATTCACATCTTGTACGTATGAGTTGTTTGCTTAATGATATATTGACAGTTCTTATTGCCTTCAAAACTAGCCTGAAGACACCAAAGGCCCACAGCCTTGGGAAAGCCTTGCTACCAAAAGTAAGATCTACTGTGTCTGAAACTCTGAGCGCCAGGACACCCAAGGTCTAAATGTCCAACAGGGAGGCATGTTTTGCAAGATCATTGTTGCATACACTAATGTGATTGAAAAATACTGAATGATTAAAATATTTCAATGTATAATTGTGTTTTTGTTCATTTCTTGTCTTTGCCAAGAGCTGTAATGAAGTTGACCCAAATTGACTAGTGGATGATGTGCAGTGATGTGCAGTATCTGGCACTGAGATAATTGTGTTTTGTGAAATGCTCTCAGAATTGTAATATCTAAGATAAGGTATATTACTTGATAAAATATCCAAGATTAGTGTTTGCTTTTTCACATTAATAACACAGTTACCTCCCCTTGCAACATGGATAATAATCTTCATTATCCTTAATGTAAATTTTTTATGCTTAGCGGATACAAAGTAACCCTTGGTGTGGGAATGAAATATTTTCTCCATATCTTTTTTCAAGGCAAATTTAATTAATTTAATACTACAAAACTTTCCACCATGCCTATGCATATACATACAGTAGGTAATTAGCTTATGTGTATACAAATATTTCTTTAAGTGACTAGACCTTAAATTTCTGCTGCAGTTGAAAGATCAGAAAAACTGAAGTCACAGATTTGTTTACTTTCTGGTGTGAAATTGAAGAGTGCCATTACATTCTTTCATAATAAACTGGTGTCAAGAATTAATGTGGCATACAATCATGCAGAATATCAATAATCACAGATTAAATCTTTAATAATGGGGTGGCAAAGTGCGGCCAGAATTTTGTGAAATGATCTGCATTTTCATTTCAGCATCACTTATTTAGCAATTCCATTTTCAATCAGACATCAGATCTCTAACACAGGATGGGCTCGCCACATTGAAGAACATTTACCCATTCATATTTGATAATGATGAATTGGGTATACAGCTGATCATTATTATAAGTCTAGAAAAGTGAATGAGGAGAGTAAATGAAATGACTGAGAATCGTTGGTCTCACAGTGTTTTCTAATGGCCAAAACACTAGAAAAGTACCTGTAACATCTCCTGTAACATTGCTGTGATTTTTTAGAAAGAAACAGTGAGGTTCCAACCTGAAGGTTGCCTTTTATGCTGTCCAGTTCCTTTGATGTCTTGGAGAGTTGGTGCAGGATGCCGCTCCTTTCACTGAAGACTTCCTTTAGCTTCTTTTCCAGCCCCTCATAGCTTTGTCTATTGAGAAAGCGAGAGAGAGAGATTTCACTATTAAATGTCTGCCACTGACTGAGAGAAATCACTCTTTATTGGCACCCTTGGGTGAAATAGATGCTTTATACTGGATTAAAAGAATTGTCATTAGAGCTATAGGGTAAAGCAATATGGAAGAAGGCTAATATCTACTCAGCACAGTCCTTGGAAAAAAAGAAGAAAAAAGAATGTATTCTGCTCAATCAAACAATTTAGAGAATCCTCATTTTACAGAGACAGGTCTTCGACCAGAGATATGACATTGTATCTGCATTTAAATATTCATATATCCATCCAATTACAGTGGAAAATGTATATTTGTGAAATCTTGTTTCTCCTTTTGATTTTTTTTGTTTACTTCTATTGAAATGCCAATGCAGAAGCTCTTTCTCTTTTGCCATTTATTAGCAACCTTGCCAAGAGGCAAATATTACTTTGCAGCACATTTGCATTGGTCATTATGAAGACTTTCACTTTCATTTTTTAAATTGACATAATCTCCAGGAATGGGGTATGGGGGAATATCTGTATTGGATTTATACAAACTCACAAAACTGCTTGAAGCACTGCTAGCAGCAATACTACAAGAGCTGGGCAAGAGAAAGCAAAGTTAGGGGCCAAGTGGTTTACATAAGCAAGGAGACATTGAGAGAGTGAAAGCTCAGGATTGGCAAATTGAGAGATAAAGAATGAACTGACAGGTTTGGCCTTGCGGGGCTCCATAGGTGAACTCTGTTGCACTTCTTTCCTTCGCATGATCAGAAATCAAGATATTGGACTTGTACTGCATGTTCTCTGTACTACACATTCACTTGCACAACAATCTAAAAACTGAAAACTGTATTTTTCATTGAATACAACGCCCTTGTTTACTAACTGAAGAGTAGGGGTAAACCTTTTGGGAGGTTCTTTACCTGCCTATGGTGTTCCCGCTAACTTAAAATCAATATCCCCTTTACCTTGGCACAATGTATGGATTCAACCTCCCGCAGCTGATATAAAATCAAATGATGATAGAAGAGCAAAATAATGCGAAAAACTTAACTTTTCACTCCTAAGAATTCCCTAGTCTTGACAGTGTAGCACAGAATAAACAAGTCGCTTCATGATCAAGAGGTATCCAGTCAAAATCAGCAACCAGGAACTATGGGTGAGGAAATAATAACAACCCAAGCACACAACAAGATAGCTTGTTAAAATCAGAATTTAGTTTGTTTCCCATAGGAAAAAAAAAACATGTTTTATTGATCAAAAGAATTCAAATGTGTATTCTCTGAGCTCTATTTTACCAGAAACTCCAGCTGACAGGAAGGTTTCACTCAAGCAACACATAGAAAAACTAATAAAGTAAGTTTAATAATTCCTTAACAGGTTGTTGCTCCTCACCAAAACTGTTACGAAACTCACTCTTTTTACATAAATCACCTTTAAGAGAAGATTCTAGGTGATAAGTCTTGACTTGGCAAGTCTGGGAAAAAACAAACAAAACAAAACAAGCAAAAAAAAAAAAAAAATGAAATGCTCGCGGATGGAACAGAGTGCTGCCACTGTCTTGGATCCATGGCTTCGTTTCAACCTGGGCCCTCTTCCAAAACCCTCCACACCCCGTGTCACAGATCCCAGCAGCAGATCATGCACAATAACACATAAATCAGTAATAGAAAACCACACCTGGGAAATAAATAAATAACACAGCATATTGAATCCCGCACATGACTTGCCACCATATGGCATCGGCGGGAAATTTATTGCAGGATCATGCAACAGGGGAGTAGGGAGTTAGAAATTCCTCCCTGTCTACCATCTTATTCATTACCCAATGGAACAGGCCCTTTGGTATCTGAAATAGTGTCTGTAACAGACTTATAATTTGAGGCCTACTGACACAGAAACAGCTATATCACAAGTAACAGTGAAAATTGTAAATTGTATTTCTAGCGGATCCACTATAAATTGGTCATTAGTACCAAATGTGGCACCAGCTGCATAACACCATGACCTCCAAAGAGTCCAGTGTTCTGGCAACCTCCTCCCTAGCAAAGATCCCCTTTTTGGAAAGCAGAGAAATGTGCTAATGAGGACCTGAATGTCTGACAAACAGGCCTATGATCAGAAATGGCACCAAGCACATGTCCATAAAGAACACAAGTGATGAGATAATGAAATCTTCTCAGACCTCTGCTGTGTTTGAAATCAATCCTTGACTGGTTTCATGAAACTCATCAAAATCCCAAGAGAGGAGGGGAGGCATCATTTATCGGATCCGATTATTGAGGACAAACATTTCTTTAGCCTTGGAGTCACAGCTGGTTTCTGAGTTATATGAGACTGACCCTGCAGTGTGAAATAGAACTGCTGAGGCTAAAGGAAAAAACACTGAGGACCACAGTCAACGGCCAGGCGATGGCTCAATAAAGAAAGCCAAGGCTGTGCTATTTTGCCTCACAGAAGAGCTGCAGGAGCCTCTGGTCCAGTGTTGACAGGGATGGTCTGTAAACACTGATACAGTATGCATTCAGTAACACAGCTGCAGCCATTCTGCACAGCCTGAAGTCAATTTTTCAGACCACTTGTGTTTCTTGCAGCCTTTATACTGCAGCTTGTTCCTGCCACATTAATGGCATTTCGGGTATGCAAGTCCTGCAGCCTGCATTTAGCTCCACCACTAAGAAGTAATGTATTAACACAAGAATCAACTCTGGTTCAGCAGGCTCAGTGAGACATAGTGTTACACTAGTAAAACCTAGTGAACTGTGCCCATTTAATTAAATTTTGAGCACTGGACTTAGAATTAGATTATTGAAAACATTAAAGAAATGCCACCCCCACCCCCAAACTAGCTCAGTATATTGTCACCCATTCAATTAATAAATAAATGACAAGAAAGGAAAAAAAGAGAGAAAGAAAGAAAAAAGCATCAGTGTGAAGTTCAAAGATTTGCCCCCATGCTGGCCCCCCAGCTGTAAATGTTTGATCAAAACACAGTTAACAGGCACTGACCCCATCCCCTCCCACCTGCCCTCATATTTCAATAATGACTAATAGGTTATGATATGCATCTATATTTACACCATCCAACTGCAGATATATAAACATATAGAGCTATAGGGTGTGGCAAGAGGAGGAGAGCTTTGATTAAATACTGTGTGAACCCATGTACTGCATGTGTGTGCATGTGTGTGTGTGTGTGTGGGCAGCCATGCATGCTAACTCTTCATATTTACAGACGTTTACAGCACATCCATAACAACTTGACAGGAGTTTCATAATAGCTGCAGTACATGCCACATTCATGAACGCTCATCATGTCAACTTCCATTAAGTGTTCATGCAGCACTGTCATGGCTGGCTGCTCCATTCCACTGAAAACAGCAGAACAGACAGTTATCAATATACGTCAAGAAACTCCATCTTGGACATTATATCAACTTTAACGTGTCATCTCTTTATGTGACCCACTTTGAGAAATACCTCTAACAGCCCCCAGTCTGCAGTGAGTTTAGTATTGAGTTTTAAGCACTTGTTATAACTATGGATGAATGTGGCAAAATGCAGCAATTGTAATCACTTATGTGATTGATTAAACTGATTGTTTTAGGAGTGAACAATTGTCTTATCACTTTATTGTTCTTCAGTCTCTTGCTTCCTCTTTGTCTCCTTATCGTCTTCCTCTCGCTTTTTCTGGCATTATCTATTGCTTATTATGAAATATTTTTGATTTTTTTTCCTGCTGTCCTGCTGCTGTCTTGGCCAGATTTCCCTTGTAAAATAAATTCTTAATTTTGACGGGATGAACATGAACAGATCATCTTCAGTTCAATTAAACCATTCATTCAATCAATAAATGGATCAACTGATCAATCAACCAATAATAATAAAACACATTAATCTTAGACAGTTGTGAATTGGCTATCTAAGCAAGTTATCTACTGGTAGCTTATGCAATATTTCCATGAAGCCTGTAATCTTCTCAGGAGGTGGGTACAAATGATACACAAACATTATGGGTCCTGAAGGTAAACCTGCAGCAATTTTCACATAATTAATCATTTTCACAGAATAGAAGTTGAAGGCATATTATAGCACCCACTATGGGCCATTCAGTACCATTCTTTGTGTCCATGTATGGTCAGAACAGGACAATGACACTTTATAATGACTGCTATAAGCCACTCATAAGCTATTACTTAATAATGAACTAATATATCTATTTTTTGTGAAAAGCATTAACCATGCATTATGTGGCCCTTAATAAACCATTACTAAACTGTATGTTAGTGATTAACAAAGAATTTGCCGTTCATCTTTGTGCCCTGCCAATATGCCCTTAATATAATATACCTTCAATATAATGCTTTTTGCATGAGCCAGCATCCAGTGTTAGCCAAATATATTTTCAGTGACAACAACTAGTACAGTTTACCAGTCAGGAGGCAGTGAGCTACTGCTGCTGTATTCATACTGGAGAAACTGACCAAGAAAAAATATTTCATCAGTTCCCTATAGTGTAAATTACAAGTAGGACATGTGGGAGTTTTTTGTAGGCTCCATTATCTCACACTTCATGTCACAAATTGTGAATTAGTGTAAACACAGATGGGAAACATGGCAGCGAATGCATCAATGTTGGCAATCCAAGGTAGTATGAGTATCAATTAAGCATTATATTTACATTAATGCAATCAAATCACTTGATATGTGCTGTAATTCATTTATGCCAATTCTAGATCCATTAATAAAAATATGTTGAACAAATAAATACATCTACACTACAGCAACTATTTATCATCCTATTCTTCTGCCTCTTCCGACAGGACACGACATGAGCGAAACATTACAGCAGCTAGGTGCTTCAACATTGCCAGCAGCACTTTTTTGGTTCACTAAAGGGACACTCTGTGCCCTATTTGTCGCATATGGAGTACCTACATGAGCATCTGGTGAAAGTGGACATAAAGATTGAATCAGCATGCATCAGTTTGCCAGCTGACAATAGCTGCTATAAAGTCTCTGAAGAGATAATGGGGGGAAAAGACAATTGTTGAGGTAAACTACACCAGAATAAAATAAAAGTATACTCCATGGTTTCAAGAGTCAGAATGATTAGAAGTCACAAGGTCTTGGACTTGAGACTAAAGCAATCAAAAAGGTGAGTAAATGTGCCAGATGTAAATGTTTAGATGCTGATACACCACGTCAAGTCCCCGATTGCTGGTTGTAACTTAACTATTGAATATTTTACAAGGCAGTAGCTACAAAAACAACATCTTAAGTTATTTCTAAGAGCTGCAGTGTTAACCCACTGAGCATAAAAGGAGTTTATTTGCCATCATGCAGATTATGGGCAGACACCAGTTTATGTGGTACTTCCAATTTCAGGCTGGATTAATTATGCCATTAAAAGGGGGCAAATAAATAGTTTTAATAAGGGGGACTGCCCAAGGCCTGTCAGGGAATTAATATATTCCTCTAGCAGAGCATGACCACCACCCAACATCTGCAACAAAAATCAATCAGTTATGTTTACCAACTGTTGTACAAACATCGCAGACAGCAGGGAATATTAATTGCATGCATGTCAGAGGATATCTGACACTAAATCTTCTTTAATTGTTTAGTGGGGAAAAATGATAAAACAATGGCTGCTGAGGGAGCCAATTTTGCTTTGTCAACCAAGGTCAAGGCAAAGTAACAGTCATCATCATAACATCATATAATTATGTTACATACAGTCTGAAATGCTTATGAAATAGTGCTGAAATGATTTATACAATAACAGAAAGAGAAGCTTAACAGTTTCATTGCATTATTACATACTGTGTCTTCTTAACACTAAGTAAAGACTTGTTTCTCTACAGGAATGATGGAAACAATTTAGATTGAACTGATACTCTTTTACCAAGCTATTCAGTTATTTTGATCAATAAACTGGAGGTCACAGAAAGGTCTGCACAGAGTGAACAGCACATTTAAAGTACAGCAACAGCGGGGGTGTTGTTTTCGGTGGCGTGTGTGTGTGTGTGTGTGTGTGTGTGTGTGTGTGTGTGTGTGTGTGTGTGTGTGTGTGTGTGTGTGT
>OMKZ01024597.1:62755-83918 GCA_900302535.1 Neoniphon sammara
CAAGCTCCTCCTAGCAGACTGTGAAATGTGTCAGGACACAGTGTGTGTGTGTGTGTGTGTGTGTGTGTGTGTGTGTGTGTGTGTGTGTGTGTGTGTGTGTGTGTCTGAGCGTACAGCATAACTCAAACAGTTTTGATGTGATTTGTACTGAACTTTGTGGGAGTGTTAAGGGTCAGGAAAGGAAGTACGGATTTACCAAGAAGAATCCGTCAAAGGTCAAAGGTCACAGGGTAAGGTCAAAGTTTTGGCTCAATGCTAGCACACAGGGAATATTTATCTGATTTAACAGCTATATCAGTGAATTGGTAAGAGATATGCATAGGGTTACTATTTAACACTAATATAAAGTCATATATAACTGTTCTATTGGTCACATGACCTTTAGGCTTCAGTGAAAGGTCAAACTGATGGAACAATTTTGCACACATTATTGGTCCTATAGCATTTCACTGTCAAGCATGCAGTGCGTGTGTGTAACACTCTCTAAGTGCCCATTGTAGTATTTCAGGGGCAATTCTAGGATCAGACTTTTACAGAGGGGCTCAATGAGAGTGTGACACGCATACAGTGCATTGGCAGGGAAATTTTTCAGGCATTTGTTGGATGATCAGTACTTACTCTCTCTCTCTCTTTCTCTCTGTCTCTCTCTCTCACATTTTCTATATATGCACATGCGTGCACATACACAAAGATCTTGATTCTGCAAAGTGTTTTATTTGCTTTATTCAGTACTTACATAGCTTGCCCAAAATATGGACATTTTCTGATTTGAAATGGACCTTATGATACCCTATTTGAAAATCTCTGTACTTCAGCGTGTTTTGGGTCAGGCTGCTTTGGCTCACCCCATGTCCATGTCACTGCAGTTGAGACTCTACAGCTCCAGCTGCTTTTTCTCCTGTCTGCTCTGCTGATAAACTTAGTTTTTCCTGCAGGTAATACAATGAGTTGATGTGTTGTTCAATACATGTATCCTTCCATCTGTGTTCAGCGGTTATACTTCCTACCATCTAACTTCTCCTAAAATGACTCTAGCTGTTCTTGTGGAGTTGATAACTTTACTGTTGTTTCAATCTGACATAGAGGACAATGTCAGCCTTCCACTGTCAAGCCAGTGTTTGTTTCAAAGGATCATAAAGTGAATTTTCAACCATTAAAACAGTTCATACATTTTGAGATGTGCTTTATTGACATGAAGATTTAAAGTGCTTTGTTGGTTAAGAATGAGTTATTTTAATCTGCCATGGATGTCGGCATGGCATGCTCACCATCATGTTGCTGTGACCAGCTCAGATCATAGAAGAAGAGAAGCTTCGCACTGGTAATGACATGAGCATATTTGCTGTTACACAGCAGCGAAGCGTAACATTGTCAGTCGTTACAAGTTACCTCTGATTCCAACATCGCTTGAGCATCAAAGATGACGACTGACAGTTTCACCATCAAATGAGCTGACTGGCCCTGCAGAACTGGTGAGGGCAGTGTGAAGACTCAGCTACACACACGGTGACACGAGCAGACTGCAAAAGAGAAACTGTGCAATCTGCTCATGTCACTGAAAGTGCTCCTTTAACTGATTTTATTTAACAGCTATATATAGGATACGTTAATATGCAAAAAAATTAATGCGACAATTGCTCTTACTCTGACTTACGGGGTGCAGAAGTAAATTCTCCTGTGCACATGCCATGTCACATTACCCAGACTAGTCAATGTATGGGTTATGTCTGCTGCTCCCTCCATATGCTTTAATGTATAATACATAGGCCGACATAAATTATGTGACATCTCCACATGAGCACTTCCCCCCTTTCATTTAAACCTCAGCCATGATTCTCCTGTGCAGTGCCCTGGTTGGAGCTTTACTGCAATAACACTGTGGCTCTGTACAGCATCTATACTTATTTGGTCTTATATACAGAATGCGCACTATATTAAGGAAAACGTACAGAAACTACATTCTTTGTCACAAATACTTCTGTGCTGCCAACATGCAGCAGTTGCATTAATGAAGTACCCATAATCATAATAAAGAATGCTCTATTGAGTATTATTACAATAGTGCAGCACATTGGCTCAAGCGTAGCATTGACATTGCATACAAAAATGTTCTGCAAATAAAGCACCTTCCACCACATGCCATTAAGAAGCAAAATAAAAATAAAAGGCATTGGTATGGCACATAGTCTGAAGCTGAAAAGCAAAATTATAGAATGCTCTAAAATTCATTATAGAAGTAATTTGTAAAAACTTACTGAATTAAGAAGTCAAAATCAACTGAACTGAAAATAATAATAAAGCAAATGCTGTCCAACAATGAGACCCTAAATAGGTACATCTATTACAAAATAATTAATTGCAGAGTAATTTGCATTCAGTTTACAGAGTATTTAATCATTCAGACAGATGAAATTAAAGTAGTGTAAACCAATTTTACACATGAGCAATAAGAGCTGATATTTCATATCTCTCACTCTCTCTTTGGATCCAGGAATGAAATTGATAGAGCATTTAGAAAAGTAATGGATTGCCTTTCTACCACAGTGTTGGCTTTGCTTGTGTGGATGTAAAGATCGCGAAGGAGAACTCTTGGGTGTTGGCATGAACATGAATGACCTCTGGTTAATCATGTAAGCTGCGCCACAAATGTTTAAACAGACTTTTTTTTAATTCTTTTTTTTTATTTTATTTGGTTGTGTCACACTATTGATTTTCACAGTGGTGGAGTTGTACGAACTGAAATCGAAATTGCACAAGACACCTCCATCCCCACATCCTTGAACAGCAAGGCCTTCTAATTTGTTCATCACTTAAATTATGTAATTTTCCACCAAGGGAGGTTTAAGGCATTGAAATAGAAATACTTAGCATATTAGATGAATAATTCAATGATTACTTGCAGGCATTTTCATGCATAAGTAGATGCCAATTACTTTCCCTCGACATATAACACTCTATCATTCTCCTGTTTTCTATGTGTACTTGGAAACAATACGGTTTCTTTGGTGCTAATTTATAAAGCTAGAGGGATAAATAGATAACTTTACTGATCGCGGAGAAGAATTCAATTGTCACAGCAAAAACGCACACTGGAGACAAAATACACAACAAAAATGCTACACTATTCTATGAAGAAGAAAAAATAACAATAGAACCAATTAAAACACTATATTGTCACATGTATATTTAGTCAAACCATTAACATGCAAATCCTTTGTAACACTGTAATGATGCAAACTCTAGAATGGCAAACCACCATATTTCATTTAATTTTCTGAATTTTTTAAAAAAAAAAAATCTGTTTCTCTCTCTCATTGTCTGGTTCAGTTTTATCCTGAGTGTACATGTAACGTGAAAAGTAAATCTTCCCTGAGTGTTTTTGTATTTCTCTATTTTCTGCTTGAGTTGAGCTCATCAGGCAATCCACTCTGGTCTCCCCTTTGTCATGTACATCCCAAATCATTTTCAGACGTGAGAGCGTCTCAATCAAACTGGGGTCACGGCTAGGAAAAAGACACTTTAAAAACCACCAGCTCGAACCTCCTCCCCTCCTGTTTTTTTTTTTCCAAGCTAATTTCATATCCTCGCTGTGCTTGTTTTCACTACATCCCTGCTGCACTTCAATAAATATGGTCACCGTCAACAGAAACGATGAAACGCTCCTAGGATGTCTTTCTTCCGCATGATGCTCACTGTTGATGTGACTCACTCTCTCATACTCTTTTCCTGTGGCAGCATCTCTCATCTGGGGACCTATATCACACAAATTACGGCTTTAAAAACATCCCTGGAATCTCTTATGGTTGCCAGCTTCAATTAAATCTGGGATTTGAGTGTATCTAATGCAATTCCGCCCATCCGTGCTTTTCAAAAATGTGTAACGCTGTGTTCCTTGCTTTGGTAATTGTTGTGCTATAATCAAGCTGGATTGAGCTTGGACGGTTTTGTTTCACTTTGAAAGGCGTGCATTGCCAAACATCAATACTTCCCACCACTGCAAAAGATAAAGCGATCCCTTTTGTGTGGGAGAGCCTCACCTTTTGCCTCAGACAGATTTTACGACAACCTCTAATCCAGCTTTGTCTCTAATGTTGCTGCAAAGAATGACCCAGAACCTTAACATGCTATGAAGTGAGTTTACATTTAATACTGGATGTTTCTGGCCTTAACTTGGAAAGTTGCACACTAATTTTGCACTAATTCAACCCAGAAACACAAATACTTACAAGAACTTACTCCAGTCTTAGGTTAACTACAACATGACATCTTTGAAGAGTCTAAGCCTTCCAAAATGATGTGTCACATTCATTCATTCATTCACTCACAAGGAGGGGTGGGGTGCAACGAGCCGTGGCATAATGTGATTTACTAAGCTGAGGTTGGGAAGAACGCTATTATAGAGCTTCGGTATAATGCAGAGCACTGGTAAGACAGGATAAACGGGCAGATGGGATAAGGGGAGTGAAGCTCCCTTGGTCCTATAAAAGAATTTCTTTCTGAGTAAATAAATAGAGTAATCGTCTTATGGACATGTACAAAAACAACTTAAAATGTATGAAAGTGGAAACATTTATTTTATCAGATGTTAAAAAAAGTAACAGTTTCTAACAGTTTGATTGCTGCTGCAGTCAGGGAAAATAGTTGACAGCCGAGGAGTGGCTTTTTACTTATCCGCTTCGACATAGTGTATAAAGGTGCAAAATGATAGCTCAAAGACAGCAACGTTGAAGTACTTATCTACCGGGAGCTTTATGACTTAAGGTCTGATTTTTTCCCCCACTACTGGCAATAGGCAGGCAGATGCATCTGATTCACATCAAGGGCAATCAGTGAAGCCTCTGCCCAACTTCCAAGTGTCGCTCAGGGAAAGCACAAGAGGACAAGCTAAGCCGGGGAGAGGGGAGGAAGAAGGGGAGCACGCGAGGTAGAGAATTTGGAATTGGATGACGGATGTGACTTGATTACTGGTTAACTACCCCTGCTGGTGCACCACTCCGAGCTGGATGAGAAACCCTCTGGTGCCTGGATTATCAATTTGGACTCGACAAGACCCTATTTGAATCTATTGTTTCATTCCAGGCAAGCTGACAGTTAACAGAGCCGCTGCCTTGGAGCGAGCTTGGGAGTTTGTTTTCTGACTGTTATTTGCCATAGTGATTTGCCACTTCACCAACTCCTTAATAAAATCCCCTATCAAGCTTTTCATCAAATTTGCTTCTGTTCTGCTGGTATATTGAAGCACCTGCACCGGCCACAAGGTTATAGGTATCACACCCAATCTTTGGCAACATTCAGGACTGACATGATGAAATGCCAAGCAAAATCAAGCATGCAATGTGATGTGAGTCTCTTTCTCAAACTGCAGCTAAATTAAGAAGAAGCCCGAGAAGAAAGGGATGATTGATGAAAAGAGACTGTGGCAAGTTTGAAATTGACAAATTCACCTATCGGCAACAGGGGGACGAAGATGCAAGACTGTCTATCACATCTATATTTGATTTCAATTTCTGCTCTGCAGTGATTCAGTAACCTAAAAAAATGGTTTGAAAACCCGATGCGGTTCACAATACTTTGAAACCTAAATTCAGCCTGCATGCAGAGATCCATCCAAGATCCACCATCACATGAATGATGCTATTTCCAGTGTCACAAATATACCATGAAAACTCCTCTATTTATTTATTTTCCAAAGGTTGTACTGTGTAGGATTATACAAAGAGCAGGTCTTCAAAGCATATTATTACAGCAGATATGCAAAACAAGCCTGTGTCATTGTTATAACAACTAGATGAAAGGCTTGTATGCAGTGCGTCTTGATATTCAAAAGCCAGTACTACTGAATTGTTGTTACTTTGCCAATCAGACTTGTTTTCACTGAAGCTTTTCTGACTAGAGTGCTATAATGCTCTAATTTGATTGGTATGGTAATTGGTAAATATGGCTTTACTTAATAATTCCAATACAATAGGACTTTGCTATTTGACATTACTATAATGATCTGAAGATAGAGTAAAATATCAGTTGCACTAGTTGGGGCAGCAGCATAATATTAGGGGCTGCAGCTCCCTAACTCCCTGCAACGTTGCTTTTTTTTTGTTTGTTTGTTTTTTCATGTTTTGTTCTCTTTTCCCCACAGCAGGTGGTCCCACTAAGGGCTAGATGCTACTTTCTCATATTTGTGAGGCTTAATTGGAAATCTCATGTTGGTTATCCAAGTCCTAGGCCATTTGTTTGGTCTGGCACTGCTGCTTGACTGAAAATCTTGTGTCTCAGTCACTGGTCATTTATGTGGTCTTGCATCATTATCAGCTACCGCCGTTAATCTGTGAGCAGTAAGCTGTAAAGAGGATGAGGGCAAACGTTTGGCTTGCGGTGCTTCAGTAAGGTGATGCAGGTTGGTTTGCCTCAGCTGTTAAACTACGACAGACAGTGGTTAAAATGTGTACTACCATGTGTAACTATCTAAAAGTATTTGGATAGCAGCCAAAGTGTGTAATATGTGCAAACTAATGTGTTCATTTCTGGTGTGTTGCTTTGCTCTCCATCCGCCCACTCGGATAACTTGAGCAGTCACAAAGTTCTTTGAGGGGAAATGCATCAAAACAAGACAAATAACTGCACTGAGGGCACACCTTTATGTTGGAGGAGATGCTCTCACTCTGCTTCCTATTCCCTTGGATACGGTGTTTAAGACTAACAGCTCTAACAGGGCAAGACAGTAGCCTACCAGCGTGCCAGCAAAACCTGCAACTGCTAACAGCCCGCACAGCAAAATCACATTCAAATCATACTAAATGTGAAGTCCTATCTATCTATCCATCTATCCATCTATCTAGAACTACATTACTACAAACAAAATACAAAGCTTGAACTACTTTGTGGTGCATCTATTTCAAGATATAAAAAAAAATTACACAATTAATATTCATATTATATAAACTAAACTCTTATAACTAACACTCACCATTTAACACTCACATTAACACTTGTGGGTGTCGAAGTGTTAAAATGATTGACACTTATTAAACTGTGGTAAAAGTCAAAATCTCAAACCATTCACTTTTTATTGCATAACACTCTCATGGTGTCAAAAGCTCCAAAAACTTGTAGGTTAACTTCCTTTTGATAGTTTCGCAGTCAAATTGATTTTTACTTCAACAGAGCAATTGCCAAACCTCAAATATGGCTGTGTTAGTTTCATTTCAAAGTTAAACACCATGGCACAGTCTTACTGAAGTGATGACCAGCACAGGGAGATGACAGATGATAGCAATCGGATAGAGGCATTCAGGAGAGGAGGATAACCTTGATTTAACCATGTAAACAGAATCACTCCACCTCCCCCTAAAGCAATTTTCCGAGGACCAGATCCACTTTCACACAGTCATTTGTAGAGGAAAACTGGTTAGTACAATGTTTGCTCATGCAAACTTGGCCAAATCTCCCTTTTAAGGCTAGTCATGTTGAGTAAAATTCCCTCAGAAGTGAAAAAGGTATAAACAGGCTGCATTACATGTGTTAATTTATTATGTAGATGAGGGTTAGATTCTCGACATAATCTGAAATCATGTATTTCAAATCTAATCTTTAGTTACATTTGGCATTATTTGTTTTATTAGACAGTTCAAGTAGACAGAAACAAGAATGTCTGGGAGAGAGAGGGGGGATGACATGCAATAAATGGTTTTTAGACTACGAGTGTAGACGAAAATTAGGATTATATATAAAAAAAAGCTTTATGAGCACACACAGCAGGCACAAAAAGAACACAGTTTAAAGTCTTGTATAAAGACACAATTTGGGGACATGCTTGCGATTGAAACTGCAACATGGAACTACTTTGTATTGTTTCAATATGACATGATGAAAAGTATAATCAAGAGAATTAAATGGACTTAAATACACTCCCTCCATGGATTTTGGAGAAATTGGTCTTACAAGATCCACAAGATCCAGGAAATAAAAATTCAGTGTTGAGGTTTTTGTTTTCTTGACTCCCTTTGTGTTTCTTCCTCTGTAGGTCTGGAAATTCTCTTTCGCTAAAAAGCAGTTTTCCCAGACTTTTAATGAAATACAACTGAAAGACACCTGTGTGTGGGAGGTATTTTTTCAGAAAGAATAATAAAAACCTACTTTGAAATACAAATTCAAATGGTTGCTTTTAGGCAGAATTTCTGAAGTTTTTTTGTTTTTTTTTATAGCACTCCATGTATTCTCCCCTTCCCTTGTATTGGCATATCTCAGCGCCTATTTATTGTGCAATTTCAGTGAAACCGTCAATCTAAAGCTGTTTGTGGGTGTGCTCACTGGTATCTCGCTCGTCAAGCTTTGCCATCTGTTAAAATGGTTAATACGCCGGACTCTGTTGCGGCTTGACCCTGTTTCAAAACACATTTCTGCAATGTCTCCATGAAAAAGTGTCTCCCTGTGTCGTACCCTGCTGGCTCAGTATCTTTTTCACTTGAGTAAAGCTGCTATGAAGTTCTCTGAAATTGCTTGTCTGAGGAATAACCCACTACTTGATTATGTTTGTTGGGGAAAGCCGCTCTGCCCCAAGGCATGGGACAGTTTGAAATGGGTTCATCATTCATTTCTTAAGTCTCTCGCAAATAGGTCTTCTTGTTGATGAATATTAATGCAATAAAAAAAATAGTCATATCTTGCAGCTAAATGTGGGTGAAAATGCATTTTAAGTGTCCATTTGCATAATACAGTGAGGTGAAGTATTGGCATCATGTGCTATCTTTAATTGGGCATGAAACAGGATTATACAGACTCATTTCTAAATGGAAACATTATGGTCACACTTACTAGCTGGATTAGATTTAACAGTATAAATCCAGACATTGTATATAATTGCTTGAGGTGACCAAGTGTTCAGTTGCTGGGAGTCATTATACTCTGAAATATACTGTATTTCCAGCAGTGATCTTTGACAAAAAAGACAGAGGCATCACAGGTTCAGACTTTGACTCATCATAGGAAAGCAAGCTTTAGAATTCATGAAAATGTATAGGAAATGCCCAGATCTTGCCCAGTTTAAAGGCTCTGACATCAAGGCATGGTAAAACTATTTTGGTCCTGCATAAATCTATCAGTTTAAACATCAGAGAGCAGCGTGCACAGACTCAGAAAGGGGAAAGGTGGAATTTGCTAAAAGGGCACCTTCCTGACTGTCCCGGTGGCCCAGGCAGGTGAGGGTCCTCTTCATGTAAATGCAACACCTTGGATTTGAATCTAGCAAGGGACTGTTGTGGCATGTCGCCCCCTTATTCTCCCATCATTTTGTCTCTTTTTATATTTACTGCATAACAAATGGAATGGTAGAGATTCAGGGCTATGACACTCGTCCAGAAAAATAGATAGATAGATAGATAGATACATAGATAAATAAATAAATAAATAAAAACAGGAGCTTGGTGCAGTGACAGGTACATCTTTTTTTTCAAGAGACAAAATGCAATACAGTATATCTACATTTCTGACCTTCATCTTGATTATTGTTTATCCAGTCAAAAACTTAAAGGGAAAAAAATGAAATGCAAAAGTAAACATGAGTGCAATACTAAACACTGAAATATCAAATAGGACCCTACTGAAGTAGTTTTGCTTCTTTAATTAGTTTTAGTTAGTTTCTATTTCCATTTTCCATCAACTCAGAACTTTGGTGAATGGAGTCGATTGGTTAAGAGTTAACATTGTCATAAGAGGTAAGCTACTGTGCTTCTCACAGTTTGGGCATTATTTTATTTTTTATTTTTTCATTCAAAGGAGTCTGACATTTTATCCACACATACTGGATGAGAAAGGGAAGCAAGTGTCTTATGGTTTTATGGAGAGGATGAAAACAGCCATGTGCCCTTTAAATGCTCACTAGTGACTACCTCATGTTAATGAGCATGTGCACCGTGTTTGAATAACCTATATAGACAAGCAGCATCATAAATGTCCTTCAGACTGGTTATCAGACCCTTTTAGCTAATAGCTCTTTAGGTGATCAATGTTAGCATTGCCCTTTTAGAAACTTTGTCCCTGTCTTACAACCTGAAAAGGTTACCAAAGACTAAAAGGGCACCTGTGCATGCCATTGGCTATGGAAGTAATCAACAACCAACCAACAGGCTAAACAATGACTGTCATATCCACAGTTGTAATGCTTCACTTCAGTACAATAGATTAAAGATGATCTGGCATTTGTTAAAAGGAATCTCACAAAAATCCAAGATTTACAAGCACTGGAAAAGAAAATTTGCCCGGAAATGGTGCTTGATTTGATGGAATCCATTATAAAACTTTTTGAGTTTGCATTTTTCTCACATCCTTGGACTTACATGTTCCTGCTAAGATCTGATCCCACTGCAGCAGAGTCTCCGCTAGTTATCAGGAACTTCTTACTTACGTAACCACAATGGTACCACTACATGTTCAGGAGATCTGTATCTAAGCAATAGTAGTGAGATGTGTAATATGGGCATGACTTGGTTAGACAATCATTGTAGTGTTAATACTGCATTTATTTAGCTGCCATCATCTCAGTCCATCATCTTGAAAATAGCACCTTGAGTCCATTTTCTCTGTAATTTGGTTCCCTATTTGATTGTAAACACAGACTTGTGCCCATTCACAAATTTTGCACACGCATAGCCAACCACTAACCCTAACCTGAACCCTGTGAAAGTAAAAACAACATAAGCATTGGAAAAATACGAGCAAAAGTCCCATAAAATGTCTTTCCTCACCAATAACAATGCATTTAGTTAGCTGACACCAAATGTGCACAACACAACACTTTCTTCTATCAGAATGCCACTGACTTGTTTAAAGTTTATTCATCTTCTTCCTTGTGACATTAATTAACTCAGCGTGTACTGGCAGTAGCTAATCGGTTACACTTGGACTGTGAGCACAACTTCAGAGAAGAGAATGAGCAGCACATGAAAAGGTGTGCGATTAAAAAGTGGCAGTAGTGCATAACAACAATGTCTGATAAACAGGTTCATAACATTGTCATGCCTAGTCCCAGGACATGCGTTTAAAATAACAAGGAGAAGTGCCAGAAAAAGATTTTCTTCCTTTTTTTTCTCAATAAAATGACACACGCCTGTAATTTGGTAGCTTGTCTTGAGCTCTTGGGTTGGTATGGGATGCAGAGTACTGATGTGCAATTATGGCATCATTTGCAATCTGCATTTCTGCCATGGAACTTGTTTTCAAGAGAAAAAAAATTCTGAGCCATGGTGATGTCTCTATTTTAGGTGCCCCAAAGGAGGTGGTCCCCTTCATTCATTCTAATTATGGTGAATAATTAAATCATTTATTTCAAATGTAGTTATAATTCTTGATGAACTTTTGTTCAGATGTTTTGTAAGTAATAAATATTGCACATTCAATTCAATTCAGTCTTTACGAGGGCAAATTTGTTCTGCAGCCTCTGTAACAATTATATATTTTTAACACTATATATACTCAATGCAGAGGTTTTTTGGCCACTGACAGTAAGCCTGTATTTTCAAGTCATATATTAGCAGGAGTCATTTAAGTTACAAATGGACTGTATTAACACTTTCAGTGCTGTCCATAAGAGCAACATTTTATCTTTAATCTTTGTACATCATGCTCACTCTCATCACTTTATAACATTGTGACTGGAAGCTTTTTGATAGCACTGTGGACATTTTGGGAGTTTGCTGTCTTTCAGCCATGCAACTGTTTCCAACTTATTAACTATGTCTCCGCCAAACTGTTCACAAGAAAAACAATAAATAAATGTAAATAGTAATATTTCCTTTGAACAGGAATCATTGGTTTTCAATACCTCAGTGAACAAGTATCACCATTATCAACCATATAAACTATTGCACTGAATCTTTTGTGGAGTCTGTGTAACACACTCCAGTGCCTCGCCACTGAGATATATTTCAACCAATGTCTGGGACAATTCCAAAGAGCTGCTGGATCACAGTCAGAGTTATATCAAAAATTATTAGCAGTTTGTAGGATCACAATGTGCAAATGAGATTCTGCTGCTGCACATTTGATGTCAATTTAGGGGAAAACACATGCATAGTACATGAGCATTGCCTAGGAGATGAGCTCTTGACTGAATTTAAATGTGCGAACCGTCTGACATGCCACACTTGAGTTGAACGCATGACCTGCGCTATGTATCATGTCTGGGCTTGACCATCTCTGAATACAAACTAGGAGAAGGATGCCTCTGTTTCACGGGCCGACAGCACCATAGAAAAATAAACGCTTCAGAAGTTGCACTTCAGCGGTAACTTGCTTTTGGACTCAGAGGGAAAGCTGTGTGCTGTTTTGTTGTTTTAAAGGAACTAAACGCTGTGAATCCATTGTGAATTTTCTTACTTCTGTTAAAGTCAGATTAAATTATGAAATACCTCCAACAAAACACCATTGTCCCAAAATGCTCAACAGCGCAACAAATGACATTCATACAGATAAAAACATGAAAACAAGAGAAAACAAAGACATGACAACAATGATGTTTGATGCCAATGTGTCTGTGTGCGTGTGTGTGTGTGTGTGTGTGTGTGTGTGTGTGTGTACGCGCATGCATGTGTGTGTAAATATAAGAGTAGATTTGATAGATTGAAGGTTGTATCAAATTGGAGCAGCCCAGTGGGTGGTGAGAGAGACCTCCCTTGAATGAAAGACTTACACATAACATCCTCGAGTCTTTCGAGTACACTCACCTTGTGTTTTATTTAAGAGAGCTTAAGAGGCGTTCTAACGTAGTTTGAGGTTGACGGAAGGTGAGGAAGTGATGTTTCTTTTGCTTTAAAGGAACCTAAAACACCATAGCACTTTTTCAAAAAACAGCTACTGCCAATGTACCTTGGATTTTGGGGTCGATTTTGTTGCTTGGTGATGTATTTTTCTTATTCCTGAGAATAAGTGGCCAAACGACAATGTGTTGTCATGTTGAGACACTTCCAGCGGCGCTACAATAGGGAGGGGGAAAAAAAAAAAGCTATCTTAAGCGTCAACAGTAAAGGTCAGGTTTTGGTGTCAGTCCCTCTGAATGAGTAACTGAAGCAGAAGCGGATGAGGCAGCTTGTGGATACAACAAAAGGTAAATCACAACAGTCTGACACAAAATAACTCCAGGAGTGAACTGAACGTCACATATAGATGACAGTGTAAAGAGTATCCAAAACATTCTGCAAAACCCACTGAGAAAACTCACCAGTATGGTCGCATTGACCATCTGTATGACCATAATCAATGCAAAAGCCATAAAACCAACATTATTCAGATGACATAACTGCTTCCTTTCACTACTGTGTCATTATCCATCAGCAGAATATATAATAGACACTCAAAGTTGAAATCAGTTGTGCACAATCCCTTTCTAACAGAGGGCTGTAGGCTGGAATTCATTAATAATTAACATAATATCAAGTGAAGGACGCAGGGACAGGAAGGGCGGTACTGTTTTGAGCGTACCTGTCCCACCGGGTTGAACTGAGGCCGACAAAGTGAAGGGTGGCTTCTCTGTGTTTTTATTACTTTTCAACTGCCAGCACTCACAAGCCTGATGCCATCACATTAAGGTAAGGTGAGCGTGTGAATTTAACTTTAAAATAATGTGGAATCCAGTATGGACTTGATCATGAGGACACTTTGATACTGATTCAGGGAGAAGTGTCCTA
Source organism: Neoniphon sammara (assembly GCA_900302535.1). Taxonomy (NCBI): domain Eukaryota; kingdom Metazoa; phylum Chordata; class Actinopteri; order Holocentriformes; family Holocentridae; genus Neoniphon; species Neoniphon sammara. The sequence continues at coordinate 76,432 of OMKZ01024597.1, forward strand.
ACGTCAAGTCCAGTGCAAAGCTGGGCTCTCACTGACGAGATGAAGGCTGTTACTGAGTTTTCTTGCAAGAGTACACTAGTAATGACTTGGCTGTTGCAGTCTGTGATAAAGCAGGCTTTAAGTGAAAAACTATTATGGGTCAGCCAACACTAATCATTTCATTTTCCAGTAAATTTATTTTTTCATTTATTTATTGGCCTATTGATGTCCCTCAAATAGCACTATATATTTGCAAGAAGATATTTAACAGTTCTATGCATTTTTACCAACCCATTATAAGCCTAACTAATAACTCATCTTTATGCAATAAAAAATCTTATTTAACCATGGAAATTCCACTCAACTAATACCTAAATGGCATGAAGTAGATTTAAAGTCTGGTCTAAAACAGTGTTTGAAACAATGAGCAAGGCACTGGAGACACAGTGTGAAAGGATGGAAATGACTTTTACCATCATAGTACTGATTAGAGTTGTAATCCCAGTGTGAGGACCCATACAGTCTGCTCCTACAATGTAATAAATGTGACGTATGCTTGACGAACCTCATTTTTCCTCCCAAATTGAACAAATGCAGGAAGAATTGCAGATTGGGTACGCGAGACAATTTCACCAAAGACCGGTTTTTAATGATGTCTCATCTGCATTTTTCTATTTGAGCGGGGCCAAAAATAGATCACTGGCCAGGCACTGGCTGAAAGGAGTCATGTTAAAGGGATAGGCAACAGATAATAACCATGGAACTCGTATCTTTGTTGTTTTACAGTTTTTTTTATCATCAATTCATCAGTGGTGGAAAGTAGTGAAGTACAAATACTTTGTTATTGTCAAGTATCTGTACTTTCAATTTTGGAGATTTTCGACTTTTACTCCACTACACTTTTTAAGCAATTATCTATACTTTTTACTCTACCTCTTTTACTTTACTCTACTCTCTTTTTTTCTTTTTTAAACTGGATTTTTATTTCTTATTTCTTATTCGTCAAACCAACCCCAACAAGAGGAGGAAATCCCTTGAATGCTTGTAGTGGAGATACTACTCCTTGTAAAATACTACTCAATATCTTATTTACTGTTCTCATTTAATTTTTGTAAATTGGTCTCAGTATACATTGAGAATTCATCTGCAGATAAAAGAGGTAAGCATATTTTATGCCATGTTACATGTTCCATGAATATAAATACTTGTACTTCTAATTTTTACTTTTAAGTCCATTTAAGGTGTATTACTTATATACTTTTATTTAAGTAGAAATATAAAAGTGGTACTTTAACTTTTACTAGAGTAATTTTGTGTTAGGATATTGATACTTTTACTTCAGTATGATGCTTGAGTATTTCTTCCACCACTGCTAATCACAGAAGACAAATCAATGCCACATTTCTTGTTAAGCCAAATATGCACATACATACACATACATATATAATACATATATGATCTAAAGGGCTTTTGCTCTCAGTTGTGCATTTTGCATGCCTTTGCCATGTGTAATATTAGAAACTGAGCAGGAAGAGCGCTGCTAGCTGTGGAGCTTGTGTTTCTTTCCCAAAGGAGTCAGCTGCCCAGCGAAAAACGGGGCAGAAGCTTGGCCTTCCACTTCAGATATTGGCCAAACCAGCGACAACACAGAAGCTCTTTTGCCTCTGCTATCAAGCCAAGACCATTAACATTTGGATAAATTCTGCTGTGAAACTGAGGGCCGCGGGTGCATGAAATGATGCCTGTGATGAAATGAGACAGCGAGTGCCTGAAAATCACTCTAACTTAGGTGTTAGAAGGCCTCATTTGTCGTCCTGTATTTTGTATTCCTTTCTCAACACGGCTCATGCTGTAAGTACTCGCTCTTCACAGTGTCTACAGTTCTTAACAAAGGCAATGCAGGGAGTGCTGGTTTCAGCTTACCCCTCCTTCCTCCCTTTTGGCTCTCCTGTCTCTTTAAGTGAGTGTCAAAGTCAGGAGAATCTCTTATTCTTGTTGCTCTGGATCCTCAGTTCGTTCATGACCTTTTAGATTAAAGATAAGCCACAAAGTGTTATCCTCAGTTCACCATTCTTTTTTCTGCTGGTTTTGATTAAATATTTAGAAAAGCATTTGAAGGAGCTTCAAAGTGGGCTGATGTGCAAATGAAGCATTATGTGCTGATAAATCAATGCTGAGAAATAGGTGTGAAGAAGAAAGAGCTAGCCAATGCAAGAAGCTGTGATGGAAGGATTAAAAAAATACAGCATGGCATATTCCCCTTTGGGCAGACAAAAACATCACAAGAATTCCAGCAGATATGCAGGAGTAATTAAGCGCTAAGTTGTCATTCCTACCAAGTTTTCCAGATCAGAGTACAACAAAGAACTTGTCAAGGTAACTGGCTCCACTGACCGCAACTTCTGATTCAACTTGTTTTCCCACAGGTAACTCTGTTGAAACAGTACAATTCAGAATATGGAAAGCAGTTCAGCTTGCGAAGGCTTCAGTTTTACTCCAGAGGCTTTAAATACTTTGCAGTCAAATGTATGGTCACTTAAATAGTCAAAATTGGTAAAGGCTACACTGACAGAACAGCCCAAAGACACACAAAAATTACCTAGGCCTCTGAGTTCAAGCTGATTAAGAATTAATTTGGCCATTTAAATTTCAGATTTGTTCAACTAGATTCTTTTAGAGGTTAATGAGAGAAATCATTTGCAGGTCCAAGACAAGAGACGGAAAAATAACCAATATTCAAAGCAGAGACGGACTTTCAGTTGAGCAGATTTCCATTAAGCTGGGCAGCACCTTGCTGTCTGTTCATCTTGTCAAACATTATGCTTGCAATGCATAATTGTGATGCATCCCTCTATTAGCCCAGAGTAATGCTTAGGGAAATGGATTCTTTAATTCTCCATGAAGTGCAAGCTATCATATTTTTATGGCTGATAGCATTGACATACTTGTAAGAGTATAAAATTCTGTCCTTTAATGGTGAGATGTTTTATATTTGAACGATTACAGATATGTCAATGTTTTTTTGTAAAATCCATCACAGAAAGTAGCCTGAAAATTAGAGCACAAATCTCTCTCTCTCTCTCTCTCTCTCTCTCTTTTTCACGATACTTCCCAACTGTTTGGAATGTATTTATTAATTTCATTTGTAAAGCTTGTCACCTCAATTAATGTCCTCCATTTATTTAACAGATGACCAGTTTGTAAGTGTGAATATTCTCAAAAAGACTTTCTCCGATGTCTCTGTGGTGCCAAAATTTGATGCTCACATGCCTGGCTTGGCTGCTTGCAGTGATGCCTTGTCAGCCTGAGCACCACAAGAGTCCAAATATTACAATCATCTATTATGACAGGTGCTAATATGACTAGACTGAAACATAAAGATAATACGGCTACCAAAAATTCAGAACATTATTACCAAAAACTAAGTTTGTTTTGACTGCAACTGTGACCGCTAAAAGAAATCTAAATTAAAAATAAAAATATAAAATAAAATTATTATACACAATATTTTTGTTCATGCATGTATCAATTTGGATGAGCATCATATGTCATATAGCATTTGTCATGTAACATATGTACATCTAAAAAATGGTTGACAACCTTTTTTTTAAGATTTTTTTTGTGCAAATTTCTGCTTTACTGGACAGGTACTGTGGAGAGAGACAGGAAAGACAGGGCAGAGAGAGGGGATGACATGCAGCAAAGAGGGCACAGGCTGGATTCAAACCTGCTTCATGGTACACACTCTACATGGTGAGCCACGAGGGCGCCCCTAATACTTGTTTTTTTGTTGTTGTTTTTTTTTTTTAAGTGTGCATAAGTAAGACCATAACAGCATTAAAGTAGCAGTTATTTTGCGTCATTCAATCATCACTGAATGTCAGAGACACAGTAACATACTGACCCAGAGCAGCAAGACAGAAAATAATGGTTAAATTTGCAGATTTCAACAAAACATCCATCCATCTATCAGTCAATCAACAAATCAATCAATTGATGATAATAATCAAATTCACAGTTTAAGGCAGGCTATTAGGCATATAAGATTAAGATTTAACATTTGAACTCATTGTTAGCTAAAAATGCAGGCAGTCAATTCTACTGAGCAATGGATATGAATTTAGGACATCATTTTACATCTGCATCTCTGTTCAAAGACAAAATGTTTTCCTTAGAATTACACAACCACTAATAACAATTACATATACTTACTTATTACTCATACTTATATCCTTTGTTGTCCAGGGCTATTTTACTAGGGCCTAAGGCTATAATACAGTCACTATTAGTGATTGTAAATACATCAGCTATGCAAGAATTGTCAGGACAAAAACTGTTTAGGCAACAGGATACTGTTGACTTTTGTCTTTTCTGTAGGCATTACAAGTAGACCTGAAAACAAGACATTTTATTACTGAAGAGTGTAAAAGTATTCCCCTATTTGTACTAAGCCTATCGACTTCTCTCCAAAGAGCAACAGAGGTAAGCTGCCAACTCACCAGTGCTGCAATTTGTAAAGGAGCCTCAGTGGAGTGTGGCAAATAGACAGACAGAGAACAAAACATCATTCATGATTAATCCTTATTTGCAATTACATGGTCATGTTCAGGTTGTGCTAATATTTTACCAGTAAAGTAGGAAAATACAAAAAGGTAAAAAATAAATAAATAAATAAACTAAAAGCTGTTATGGCATTAACTTTCCCAACCCTGCAAACTATAATAGAAACTAAATCAGTAAATTGGTTTGTTTCTCGTCACAGTGTGCACAGGCTCACCAGCCAAAAAGTCCAAATTTTATCACAGTTCCGCTCACTGGCCCATTAATGGCCATTATCTGCATCTGGTCAACAATGTTGCATGACTGATTGCATTTTTTTTTTTACATGTTCTTATGACCATGAGTTTCAGGTTTATTTCCTTTGTTTAGACCATGTTTGTCTGCAGCGCTCCAGTGGCTCACCATACAGAGCGTGTGCCATGTATTGTTACACGAGTTCGATTCCGACCCTCCCCCTTTGCTGCATGTCATCCCCTCTCTCTCTCTCTCTCTCTCTCCTGTCTTTCCTGTCTTTCTCCACTGTCACAAAAAAATAAAAAAATTAGATTATGTTTGTCTTTTCTCTATTCAATTTCAACTTGTGCAGTCATATGACTATGCAAGCACAGACTATATAGAGAGAAATCTCAAACAAACCGAGTGTCAGTGATCCCAATTTGTGCAAGACAGAGTGGAGAAAGCTGCATGGCAAATATGGGTTTCACCATAACCAGGGTATTTATTTTTGGTTTTCTTGTCTCCCTCTATCTCATATTAACCCTACAGTTTATAGGCTCCCCCATCCGGTGTGGTATAAAATCTCATTAAAGAAACAGACTCAAATTGCAGAAATCTGTTCGACATTTGTTTGATTTTTACTATATTACCACCTTAAGCCTTCAAATAACGCAATATTGTGGTAATCGAGTTACTGTTCTAGCCATACATCTGATGCAAAAGTGATGGTTTGACAGCTACACAGATGCGTTCGGCTCAAATAGCTCTTTCTGTGTAGAAGCCTGTTTTCCAAAGACAACTGTTGTGGAGTACAACAAAACTAATCCATTGTTTACTGAGCAGCCCAGGCTTTGGAGCATGACGCAAAACCACAGGAAGGAAAATCATGGCACATAACACTTTACTGAAAGCCAGTTCAAAAAGGCCAGCGGAGTTCAGAAAGCCACTCACAAGATAAGTCTGTGAGACTCACCAACAGCAATGTATGTTCAGCACAGCGATTGCTAAAAGCATTCATAAGCTTCAATAGAAGACACTTTCAGTGACCTTTTGTTCTATATATCTATCAATAGCACAAGGGCAAGCAGATCTCAAATACGATGCAGTGGAAGCAGAGGAGACATACAATTGACAGTAAACTAATACAGTGTACAAATCCAGTATTGAAAATCTATGTCTGCGCATTGTTGCATAAAGCATGGCTGCGGGTTTAAGGGGATGTATGGTAAGTGCCTAGTGGTGCATGGGTCCAATATTTGACTGAACAGAAAGAGATGAATGAATTAAATTATGAACACTGGAGAACATACATTTCTAAAGCTGAAATGGGCCATAACAGTAAAATGTGAAACGTATAGGGTGGTGCAGATATTGTAAATAATGCAGGATTGCGCAAAAACACTTAGGTAATGAAGCCTGGTAGTAGAGACAGAAGCCAGGTTTTCTGCTGAATAAGGAGCCCAGAGATTATGGGGAGGGTGGGTCCTGAAGGATTAGTACCATCTCCCGGAGGAAAGTTATAATAATTGATTGCCTGGTTGGTCAGGGTCTCTGGCAGTCCTTCCTGTCTTTTTTCAGGGCTTTTCTAAGAGATGAAAGCAACTGATAGCCAATGATCCACTCACCATTGTGGACAACACACTAGAGCGTGTCCTTGGAGCAGGAAGAAGCAGAACTATACCAGACTATGATGTAGGATGTTAGGATGCTTTGATTATTCATCTATAAAGTTGGACTGGTTTGGAGATTTTGGGCTTCCTCTGTTGCCACAGGAAAAACACGTTCTGCCAAGCCCTGATTAGAGCTGTTCTTGTCCTGTTCGAGGGTATTGGTGATGGTGGTCCCAATGAACTTTGAATGACTCATCTGGGTTCACAAAGGAGCCACTTAATTTCAAGAGAAGATGAGTAGATTCCTTTGGAAATCAATCCTCCCCTCGACGGTTTTAAGTGTTTTCAGTTGTTTTGCAGCTCACTGTGATGAGAAGCCAAGACCCATTGACTCCTATTGAGGTATGTGCAGTAAATGCACATGCTCAAACAAAGTGGGACACGTCAAGCTATATCACGTTTTACCAAAGTTGTGTTATTAATGGATTACAACAGATAATGGAACACATTGTTACTGCGAGAACAACACATATTATGAGGCAAATACTTTGTCTTATAAAAACTGTGAATGTTAATGGACAGTCTCCTAAGATGAGAAGTTAAGTAGGCTGCTTGTGCTCATAAAAGTGCATTTTCTTGTTCAGCAGGTAATTTGCATGCGTTTATATACAGTATCCACACGCTAGTTTACTCCTGACAGTGAGGAAAGACTTTAAAAATGAATGAGTGGCTGACAAAATAGGCTGACTCAAATTTAGCTCTGCATGCATTGCTAGTTTGCAAAAGACGATACCTTGTTCAGACAAGTGTATGCTGCACTGGCTAATGTGAAGCACAGTACAACACGACATGTAATTTGCAACTTACAGCACGCAATGATTTTAAAGACAGCCACTAATGAAAGCTTGCACAGGTGCTCATATCCATTTCATTAATTAAATACCAATTAAATATCAAACACTGCAGTCATGTAGCAGCTTGAGCATTTAAAAGCCTGTGACATTAAAGGGGCACTTCAGACATTCTGAATAGACTAACCTCTGCTGGTTTAACTATTAAACGTGTGTCAGGTGGCTTCCCGCTTGCTTGCTACATCATTCACATGTGCAACCTTGTGGTTCA
>OMKZ01024597.1:83943-130199 GCA_900302535.1 Neoniphon sammara
CAACCCCCCCACCACCACCACCACCACCACACACAAACACACACACACACACACACAGCTTGACCATGTCAATATCTGTCTTTCTTTATCTTTCCAACACATCTGCCTTTACGGAGTGATTCAGTTCTGTTTCCCATCATTCCAGAAAAGGCTATTTTCCGAAATATGCATTGCTCCTTATCACTGAGTATGAGAGGAAAAAGGGATTATGTATCATGCTTCTGAACCAAGTACCCATTGAAATAGATCCTAATGAGAGACAGTTGGTATAGGACAAATTGAGCTGTTAATCTGCAGTGTTGAATTTTGCATGAAATCATGTTTAAATATGTCAAGGGATGGATTCCACAGCTAAATCCAGCGAGAGGGCTTGGATGTGGCAAGCTCAGGGGCAGAATGTTAATGTAAATGTACATTGATGTCTTTTGTTTTAATTATTGGATATAAAAGAAGCAGGCCAGGAAACAGACACTATTTAAATTGACAATTAGCATGTTGTGAAATAAAAATAATTGTAATTTAAATAATTTTGAATACCCTAGGCTGGGTAAATACGCAGGATTTTCTGCAAGAAACTGAATATATTGAGCAGCTGTTGGAAAAGTTTGCTCAGCTGAATCACAGTCTAATGTGCTCATTGAAATGTGTATGATAAACAACATGCAAGAGGCTGTGTGCATTTATTATATTAATGGGCTACAGTAAGGTCTAGACTATGCAGTCTTGCACATTTGTAACCTCAAGGGAGCTGACATAAGGGTATGCATATAAAACTAAGGCAAGCTTTTCCAAGACTGTACAGGTGAATGAGGTTTTAAATTGCATATGTAAAACATGCTTTCGTTGAATATCAGGAATACATCTCTGTTATTTAAAAAAAAAAAAAATACATGGCCATGGCTATAATTACAGGTGCACTCTGAAACCACTTTTCACCAGCCTTGTTGTTATCGTGTCACAGTGATGTGGACACACACTGCCCCTTTGTCCCTGTTGGCCAAAGTGCCCTTTTTCCATGTTACAAAACTATTATTTGTCTGGCAATTATTGTCCTTTGAATCCTCATCTAACAGCAATACACCTAAATATGCAGGAATTAAACGTGTCACTCTGCAAACCGATCCTGCTGTCTGAGAGGTTGAAATTGTATTGGACAAACCTGCTTGGCATTCATCAAACAGATAGCCCTGCCATGTTGCTTCTGACCATCCACCTTTGAGGGAGCTCTGTTATCAGTGTATGTCCAGATGTCAACAGTGGTAGTTTGTCATTAGCTATAGAGAATAGGAAGTTACTCACTCAGCAGCTGATCTACTGGTGTAATTGCTTGTGAAAAGGTCTGGGTGTGAGAGGACTAGCTAACTAGTTATCTCCTTGTTTATTTCTCCCTGGCTTCACAAATCTCTGAGATTTAGATATTCCCATGCCACCGATGAAAATTGCAAAAGGTAAAAAAGAGGAGGTCTGTACACAAAGCAAGGCATTTGCAAAGATGTCCTGTTGTCTTCTCACAGTGAAGAAGGCCTCTGGTCGAAACATTTGTGTGTTTGTTCCTCTGACTGGGCCTAAACCCATTAAAGAGCACAAGAAGACATCTTTGCATTTGCATTGTTTTCTATGGCGCTCTCTCTTTATCTCTGGCAAGTCAACCTGTCATATTTTAAGTGCAATAGCTGAGCTTTTCCTACTATGTGATTATTTAGTCCAGTGTTCTCTTTTGCTAGTTTCTAGCAACACATTAATTCAAGAGTTCAATTAAACATCATATCTATAAGACAGTCAGTGCTAACCCTATGCAGTACAGGAGATGAGCTGTTAATTGCCCTTAAAAAATCGATTATTGCTACACTGTTGTCAGCATCTTTGAAAGTGATGTTATAAATGTGTTTCTCTACATAACATTGCCCCTGCCCTTGCAAGCCTCAAGTGCATGAAATAAAGATGACTCCTCTGTATTTTAATTGTGCATGCAAATATAATTGCAAACATTTACCATCAAAAGGCACTGTAAAATGGATTGTTATACATTACCATCTCTTCACATCATGAAAGAGATTCCTTTACAGATAGAGACAGCTGCCAAGAGTAAAAAAAAGAAAGAGAAGCAAAGGAGAGAAGTGGCCAGAGGGAGTGTGCTTTTATCCAATTGGATAAAGACAACTACAGGTGAAAGTCTGACAGTCAGAGGAACATGTAAGTCAGGGCATGCAGTGGGGAATGAAATCACAAAGAGGGATCTGACTCAGTTCAGATGTTATTAACACTTTGTATTACAGTTTCAACAATGAGAATGAGAAACACAAAACATTAGTACCATGAAAAGTAATGAAAAATATGATGAAAATTTGCATTTTTACTAGTATAATGTGATAATTATCATGGTATGCATTGTTAAAAGTCATAGCGTATGAGACTAGTGGCACATTTTAAATCATTCTATTTATTTCCGAGAGTGAAAATGAAGAGGCAGTGAGGAGGGTGAAAACGAAAAGGCAGACAAGAATCACAGGAGCTGCAGATGAACAGAAAGCAGGTACTGATGGCACAGCCTATTTCTCTAATTTATAGGAAGCAATACTAGAAATAGGTCATGCTGCTGTTATTTTGGCTGATTACCAGGCACCTTTAAACCTATGACATACTGTGTTACACATCCTCTTTGCACCCTGGTGTTCCTTCCCAGAATAATATGGACAGGTAAAGACAAACTGCTCATGTAGATGGGACTTGATGAAGCTCTCTTTGCATGTACTAATACTAGTCCTGGAAAATGACAGAGTTAAAGAATGACACTGGATTTTTTTATTTTTCATTTTTTTCTTATGCCAGTTCTCTAGGTTAGCCCTCTGCTCACATTCTTGCTGCTGGAGTCTGCACACAGTCATCATAGTTGTAAATATTGAGTCCTGTTTTCCTCCCTTTAGAAGCAGCCATTTGCCTCCATTCATTCTTGCACTACAGACTGAAAACAACTTCCACAGACTTGAAATCTGCCCAAGCCAGATAATCCATCACAGCACAAATGAAGCTTGATTGTGTTATTCTGCTCACTGTCAATCATCTGACACCCACAGGAAGAGATGGACGTCTCCACCAGGACGTAATCCCTCAAAAACATGTTGCCTTACAAACTTTACTGTCACATCCATGTCTTTTTTATTTGGGTCGTTTTTGTTAACAGCAGTTAATTTCCTGCTAGGGTTAAGGTCAAGTGTGTATTTTAAAAATGACAAAAAATAAGTACTTTTTAAAAAAAAATCCAATTACATATGGCTTAAAATGTTAACTAGACTGACAGTTGTAAGTAAGCTGCAACTCTGCATGACGCTGGTATATTCTCCCTTAAAAAGGGCAGGTAATCCATGAAAATATCACTAGCAGTGTGGCAAAGAAAACTGTATATTCCATGACACATCCACAATGCATTGTATATTGATTTTCCAGCTCTTTGCCTGAGGGTGTGCTACAGATGCCCCTTTTTCCATTTGAGCCACTGCCCCTGAGGTAGTCTCCGCATGTCTGCAGTATCGTCAAAGAGCAGATGGCTACACGAGGAAAGGAGACATGGTACATGCTTGTTTAGCACAGCAGAATTTGAAATGGTGGTTTTCACCCGGAGATCTAGCACCGTGACCATCTACTAATACGAAGAGATGCACAGAGTTATGTAGCCTATCGAGCCCCATCAAAAATCAGCCAGGAGATAAGGCAATTGATGTTGCACACAGCCTCCAAAACATTCTCTTTCTGCCAAACCTTAAAATGATTTGCTATGGTTGGAGATATTGTGTGTGCAACATCTCTCAGCCCCGCATCTCTAAACGTCTTTATGGATCCTCACCATGTTGTTTTACGGCAAAAGCCACTGGCTGACCTCTGTTTTTCAGTGTTTACACAAAGTACTGTTGAAGAGAAGGAGAAATTATAGAGAGAGAAAGAGGGGGGGAAGGAAAACAAACTGAGTGTGACTGAGTGCAACTAAGCATCAGGGGTTCAGTACCCTGAAAGTCATAACAAACTTTAGTGTTTTATAAAGATTAAATGTTGTACCAAAGTGAAATATTGCTCTCAGCCTGTGGCTATGGGAGCAATGATCAGTGATTGTTTTGTCCAAAATAACTGTCAGTGGGAAAGAGAAAAAAAAAAAAAAAAGAAACAAAAAAGTGGAGTGAAAAAAGAAACCTTACTTAAGCTCAGTCTGGCTTCCTCCCTGGAGCAAAATGTTTCCTGGCTTGGAGACAGAGAAAGGGAAAGAGGGAATAATAATGAAGCACTAACACTTAACACTAAACACCTGTGGCTAAAATAAAAGCTGAAATAATGTGAAGTGAAGGTGAGGTGAAGTAACCGCTGGGTAAACTTAATATAGAAGTTGAATTTGTGTGTTTAGAGTTTAATCTGTGTCCAAAGCAGATGAAAAGGTTCTGTCAGGTATGGACTATAGTTCACTTGTTTTGCACAAGGCTTAAATTTAACAATATATTAACTACTAACCTGCTACCTGCTAGCATTGTGAAGCTTGATAGTAGGGCTGACAATTGCTCCTAAAAAACAAATTCCACCATGAACTGACTGAAATGAGTCAAATTTGACTGAATATTGAATGTTTGCGATAAGATCTGAGATAAACTTGATTCACGTACATAGTGTGCAAGGAATAAGCAATGCACTCTCACCATAAAAACTATCCAGCGTGGATTTAAAGTGTGGTATTTCCAATTATTAGTTTGTCAAAAACCTGAGTTTGTGTTAAATTTTGCCTTTTACTGAAGGGAATCCTAATATTTCACATCACTTGAATGAGTATGCTGGGTGTTTTCTGCTCTGATGTCACTAGAGGTGGGAAGAAATGAAGTACAAATACTTTGTTACTGTACTTAAGTAGATTTTTCAAGTATGTGTAATTTACTTGAATATTTTTACTTGTACTTTCTACATTTTAACACAAATATCTGTCCTTTCTAGTCTTTACATTTTCAAAACAGGCTCATAACTTTAGATTTAATTAATTCATGGGAAATTATCAATTATTTTTTATTTCATGCCTTCAAAACATGAGGATGAAGCAGGTATGGAAAATGAATGAATGAATGAATGAACAAACAGACACAACAAACACACACATTTGGCCAACGTACCAGACATTCATTAGTCAAATGAGGCTCACACACCAGTTGAGAGGAAAAGTGCAAATGAGATTTTCATGTCGCTGAAAAGCTGAAGGCTCACAGCGCCTCAACATTTTACTAAATGAGATCGGGGGGCAAATTTGATGCTTCAGAAAAAGCCCGTGAACTGACACTGTTGACCCTTCAGACCGAGGCCTCGTGAGCAGAATGTTCTCTGGAACCTGAGGGCTTTAAATGTCTGTTGTCTTTGCACTGTAATCTTCTGTAACAGCGACTGTGACATTGCATGAATTCCACCCCCGTTGCCTAAATCCCTCAAAGTGATTTGCCATTAACCTTGAAATGGTGACTGACTTTCTTTAGCTGACAGTGTAAGCTTGGAGCGATTTCTCCAGCTTGCTGCTTGATGGGGAAGAAACAGCTGAGATTCTTAATATTTGCCTGTACACAAAAACAGCTGCAAGATACAGTATTAGGAATCCATGAGTTTGAATACTGATTCAAGGGATAATTACAGCGCCCGAGGCCAAACAGGAGCTATTGTAGATACTGTGATGATTAACAGTGTCAACCCTGATAAATTCCGTCTGCTTAGGAGGAGGACACTAATGCATTATCTTAAAAAAATAATAATAATGACAGATTGATTAAGCACAAGAGCAATGGAGTTTAGTAAACTTACTTTATCTTTGATTATTCATTCAAATCACATTCATAGTAGAATAAAACCTGTTATAAATGCCTGTGAAAGGTAATGGGATGTTAGATTGTAGATATTTTCCAAAAATCTTAGTTTTCATTTCATGCTGAAAGACAATAAACAATACAGTGTTTACTCTACTCTACTTATATTTCTGGTGCAAATTTAGCATTTAGTCTAACATCATCTGATTTTGTTAAAGGACAGATTACTGAACTCAAGTAAATATCAGGTTCATTTATGTTGGGATGGTTTCAATATGAAAAGGAATTTAAGCGGATGTTACATAAACACTAAAATAACATGGTTTAGTTAAGACCAAGAGTCTAACATCTACCAAAATTTTAGATAATCCTTAACTTCTGGCTCTGTGCACCAGACTGCGATGCCCTACACATTTCAAAAAGACAACAACAACAACAACAACAACAACAAAAGCCTGGTTTTGTAAAAACTGTAAAACAAAATGTATTGATCTCAAAAAAAAAGAAGAAAAAAAATCATGAAAACTTCACAGTGGTCATTGGGTAACTGGCTGTATAAGTGTTCCTCTGAAGGTCGGTCTATCTGAGTCAAGTGATAGTCTGACCTTCACGACTCCGGCAGAATCGATAGAAAAATCTAATCAGCGGATGTCAGCCAGGGCTCAAAACCAAATTATGTGAAAAGAAAGGAGCTGGGGATTTGTAATCAGCCTTAAATTAGGACAGAATGCTAAGTATAATGTCATTAATTGGCTACCACATTGATGTTTATCTCCCCATGACGGTATGTCTTCTAAAAAACACCGAGCCTCCTGAATATTCTGAGTCACAAATAATCAACATTGATCAATACATGTGTCCTTACAGTTCTGACATGCCACAGCAGATCCTACACTCCCCATTTACAGAGAAATATGTATGCAGAAATATTTACATGCACACAGTAATGTCACGATTGACCTCACTGTGATCGTGAGAAAAATTCAACAGATCCATATACATATATAGAAGAAGAAAGTTCAGTTAAATTCCCAGTTTTAATGCAATCTTGCTCGCAGTTTATCGACTGAGCAGATTGTCATGTACCTGCTCCCCTTGGCTACATCAGCAACATCAATCATCTCGCTCCTGTCATAAACTGCAGCCGTGTTGCTGCCTTGGAATTTATGTTACACCCATGTAACTGCTCCACAATTCATCAAATACTTAGACTCAGGGCGTGAAGCCTGGATATAAACAAAAATAGTTGATGTATAAATGAACAATTCAAGATGTAATGGGCGAACTCACATGTACGTATTCAAACCGCCCTTGGCGTGTTGTATTGATGAGGCTAATATTGCAGTAATTTATGTTTTCCGGACACAACCTTAATTGTAGTTACATAACTGGGTTGAGGTGTTTACATGACCCACGTCTTAATAACAATTTCTCATAATCATGCTGGGAAAATTGGTGGGCATGTAAACAAACACAGCTATTGTATAATTCTTTATCAAAGGCCGGTCCACTAGTTATTTTAAGATAGGTGTATAATTCAAAGTGCTATGCTTAAAAAAAAAAATTCAAAAAAGCTGAAAAGTTTTGATGTATTTTAAAATTACGTAACTCTTTGTGTTACACTAACTTGTGATTTTGGTTTTTACATCCAGGAAAGAACTAGGAATATAAGAAAGAGACAGAACAATTAAAACCATCAGATTTCCTCATTGGGGATCAGAGGAACAATACCATCAGTCCATTATTTCAATTAATTTAGCAGTTATCAGCTTGGGGATCAGGAACCTGCAGGGCATTTTGAGATGATTTCACAAGGTCGTGAGATGATTCATGAAATGCAGACGATAAAAATTATAATAATTTTCAGCCTCTAGTCTTCTTCCAAAAAAAAAAAAAAAAAAAAAAGTTGAAATGGGGAAAAATCCCAACGCAGTAGTTTATGCGCACATCTACAATAGTTGGCCTCAAGTAGGAACCAATTTGTTTTTACCGTTTCAAACTAAGTTTGCAGCTGTATGTCAATGGATGAAAAAAAATATCTCTTTTGGTCAGCAGTTAATTAAAATTAAGCCATGACTTAAAAAAAAGCAAATGAGAGGGAAAAAAGTGAAAGGAAATTAATCATTACATTAAACCTAGAACCACAACTCAAACACGATGTAACACTAAAGAGGGGCTGTAAGCATCACCTTGGTTATATTCCCTTCCATGGAAATTCCTCCCAACGACTGTGGCAAATTGATTCATTGGATTGGGTCAGGATGGTGAACTTTTCACCACGGTGATGTAGCAGGTGAGCATGTAGGTTTGTAGTGGACTGGACTTGGTATTCATAACACACTGCATTGCCATGCATGATAACATAACGGGTGTGCATGAGCAATAGATGTGAGGCAATGCTCGTTCAAGACTCCACTCACTCGGTCAGTCGACTTACAAGTTTCCAATTTCCACACAAATCTGCCTATGACGAGGAGACTGAGTTGGTGAGCTAGTGGATCACATTTAGGGTATCTCCTCTCCTTTATCACTCTCCAAAGCAGTCACTTTATCAAGTATGTCCTTTGGTGTATTTCTCTGGCTCCTTCAACAAAACTTCTCTATTAAGAGCTCTTCACTCCGGGGTTCAGGGCTGAAACATGAAATTTTGTCAGAGTCTGGGTCCGAGACAGTCAACAGAGGAGATGCCAAGACGCTCTTTGAGGGATGCTGAGCGTCTGATCACAGAGATGTCCAAGGTGTGTATCATCAGTGCCTCCCCAAATCTAGGAAAAGCCCTTTACCAGAAAAAGAGCTCAAAGTCGCAGTCGAGTGACAAAACTAATGAGCCATTAAATGTACTTGCTGCCCAACATTTTTTCTTTCAGTTCACAGCTCATATCTCCATTTATTTTAACATGCTCTGAACAACTTTGAATGACAGCACCTCCTGATTTCAGCATTTGTCTGACCACGTCAGCTCACAATTCATTATATTTCACCATGTTTCATTAGGGGTTAATGCCACAGAGGGACTGAGCCCTGAAGAAGAAGAAGGATAATCCAGCATGTTAATGTTATTAGCCATATATTCTTTTGTGATAGCTTGCTGCCATCAGGCAAAAAATGCAGCATGTGAATGGAGATGATAATGAACATGGTAAAGATGATCACTTAAAATTTGGACCTCTTCTCTGCAGAGCTGCCAAATCCTTTCATTTTGGGAAAACTTCCTAGTTGCTAGTGTTTGTTTTGGCCATAACCTTGTTCTGTGTACAGATTACAAGGCGCCATCTATCTGAGAGCTATTTAGCAGGGACATCTTTGCTTTAGCTGAGAATATTAGACATATTGTGACAGAGATAAGGGCTATAACTGATCCTGACACATTAATAGCCGTGGCAATAATCTACTGCCAACACGTACAAACAAGACAGTATTTCAGCTGAATGTTTGAAACTGCCTCTCTCACTCTTGATTTTTATTCAGAGTGGGACTATTGTAGATTTATGGGCACTTTCAACAAAAGTATAAAAATAGAACTCAACTTGTCTTTAATTGTAAGGGGGAAGAATCTTGGTGCTGCATTAAATTATTATAACTCTGAGATATCATTCATTTTTTAGAATGACTCTCAGATATCATTCATTTTTAGAAGTGTAGCCTAGTAATGGCACACCGATTGCAGAACACTTAGCAGTGAAAAGCATCTGCAAAGCTGTGCTTTATGCAACCTTGTCAATTCACACAAGCCTTGTGGGGGTTGCTCCAAGATCTATCATCTATAATATAAGATGTAAAATGTCACTTCTTTTCAGTAAATTGAATACAATTTGCCCCAAGAGAAACTACCACAATCACTACGATGACATTCACCACTTTATGTTTTTCTTGTCACTTAAAATGCTTTTTTGTTGCACAAATGCATCGGCCTACAAAAGCCCACAAGGTTGGAGAGAATATGTTTTTATTGCTTTGCAATCACTTCAATGCTGATAAAAAAAAAATTAAAAAATCCCCCAAAAAATAAAACAGTGGACAAACTAAATCAAAGTCAAGAGCCCCTGATTAGACAACCATGTATTATAAATACTGAGAGGTGAGAGAAACATCTGTCATGTGATGAAAAACTATCTTGGTCAGTGTCTGTATTGCTGCTGATACTGAAAGATATTTTGTTTCTAAATGAAGTTGCTGTTTGTCCAGCATAATATAGCACGCCACCATGAAATTTGATAGAGGAATTTAGGGTTGTGCTCACAGCAGGATTGCAACATAACCGTGCCACTGGAAGACTCAGCCTTCGTCATTTCTTTTCGGTCTGTGACATCCCGCGACAAAACTGCATTCACAGAGAACAAACAAAGCTTTTTGGAGCGAATGGAAAAGAAAAACCACTAAACTATGTGGGCCTTTTCAATTAGCTCCATGAAACCCTTGTGAATGCTGACAGGAGAAAATTATGATGGATGATTTTTCCATCTCCAATCCATATCAATCAAATGGTTGCCCTGTTCAGTCCAGAGCACTCCTATATCCCGGTCCCTCACCCCTGTATGAGTTTTTCAGGATTATGAGCCAAACCTAACAGTCTCTCTTGGGAGGTCTAGATGATGTGCCAAGTACAGGCTAGGGGATAATTAACTCTGCTTTCCAATTAGGACAAAGCAATCCACTGAGGATACAAACAGGGACAGGATAAATACCCAGACATCAGAATGGGTGGAGGAAAGGGACAGGCAGACGGATAAATAATGAGGGGGAAATATGAAGGCTATAGTGCTAAACATACATTGAAATGCCACGCTGCTTGATTGATGCTTATTTCAGTTATGCAGCATTTCAGTAAACACCACCATAGATATAAATCATAAAATAAAATAAAATAAAATAAAATTCTAATTTGGTTTTCTGCAGGTTTGGGCCCATGTTAATTGGAATTACATGTGTTTTGTAAGTTTATCAATAGTAGAGATGAAGAGAAATGATAGAGCACCTTGCCATAGGTTATGTTCTTACAGATAATTTTCACTCTTTATAGGCACTGTGGCTGACACACAAAAAATCAAATTTGAGCTGATTGTCGAATGAATAGCATGCCAAAAATTTGATTTTATGATTTTATGTGCATTTTATCTCCCTTTAATCAGAAAGCACTCTTTGATACAAAAGACACAAAGGCTTATCTCGGTATTTATCTCTATTTATCTATTCATTTTGGTTTGTTTGTTACTTCATAGGCACAGTTTAAAAGTACTGATTTTTTTTTTTTTTTTTACAAAATTCAGTTCCCAAACTGAGAGCCCTATAGCCAATGTCCTGTGGTACGGAAAAGAGAGATTTGAAGCAGAGAAAATGTGTTACATAAACCACACTAAAGACATGAACAGTCCTACAGAGGGTGGAATATTGCCTTCAGTTTCTCCAAATGGACTCAGCAGACCCCTGAATGTAATAGTTCTTCCTCCAGGAACCCAGGAGTATTACCTACAGTATACAGCATTTATTTTACAATAATGACAATAGAAGTCCTGAGAAAAAAAACAACAACATTTTTTCTTCTCTTCTCTTACAAATAAATGTGGTGCAGTCTGCAAAGAGCACAGAAACAGATTTAGAGGTTCTCAGGCTGAGTGAAAACTGGCCCTTTGGGTTTGAGTTTCTCTTGCTCAGTTTCTCTGCAAACCAGTACGACTACAGAGGGCAGTAATGATTTGAAATGTCACTAATGACAGTTCAAATGTCATTGTAAGTTGCCTTTGCTTCCCATCTATGCCACTGCGCCAGATTTCTCCTCTCTTACTCTCTGTCATGTAAAATACTTTCACACAGAAAGTTCAGCTGTGGTAAATCTGTTCGTGCACTTGTACTAAGCTAACAAAAGCAAGCAATACACCGAGGACTGAAAAGATTTGGCATACTCACGCATGCTCTTTTCTTCATCTTAGCAAGATACCAAACAGATGTAGCTTCATGTGGAGCGAAGACGCATTAAAGGGAAAACCCACCCTAAAACAGGAATCACATTTTTCCTGCCGTATTAGACAGTGCAGAGTTGATTTGTGAGCAATAACTGATATACTGACAGCGAATGGGAGCCTCACTTTGAAAAATGGAAACATTTTCTGGCTCATACCCTGTGACACTACAGCGAAAGGAAGCTCACTTGGACGTAAAAGCTCAAACATTCTATGAATCCATAAATTAGAGTCCAAATTATTGTCAATGGAGTGTAACCAGGTTTTGTCTCTTTATGCATCATACATCAAAGCCTGGATTTTTGTAACTGAGGCTTGGGGAGACAGGCATGCTGCACAATAGCTGAACTGTTAAAGATCATAACAATAACACTGTGTCAATTATGTCTTAGGGCAGATTCATTTTCATTATAAGCATCATTGTTCATTTATTCACTTTTTTTTTGCTTATGTTCCACTGATTTTGCCTCTGATATTTATTCATGTAATTGTAGAAATCCATCATCATATACAAAACTACTGACAATACAGATGAGAGAAACACTACAAGAGTCTCATGAATGCATTTCAAAAATACCCTCCAATCATACATCCACAACCACCAGGCTAAATGAGAGACCCATTACAGACTAAACAATTCAATCATTAATTCCCCACACTGTGAAATTCTTCATGCACAGTGAGTGGCTGCTGAAGATTAGTGTATTATTTCCTGCGTTTGAATTATTCCAAGCTTGATCACCATATCTCTCTTAAACCCATTACCAGGCAGAAATTAGCTGCCATGCACAAGGTGGAGCTATTTTGGTAAATTGTACTAAGACACTTACGTCAGTACCTGAGCACATAGCCGAGAGAGGCATGTTCGGGTGGAGGTGGTCACAGATAGCATGGTGCAACATGACAACACAACATAGCCTGAGAATAGATGCTCAAACCTAACCGCCCAAGGGTTTTGTATTAGGTGGCAGCCTGTCAGTGTCTTGAGTTACACCTTTTAGTTGACAGTGCAAAACAGCCAGGCTCATTCACAGGGTGCCATCCCCCCATCACTGAAAATGACGAATCTAATTCTGAAAGCACTTGACCAGCATACAGCTGAGGTGGTAAAACACATCAGATGTGAGAAATGTTGCAGGAGTAGGATGGTGAGAGAGAGAGGCATTTATGCCTATAGATTCAGTGTTATCCAGTCTATTAAAGTCTTGTAAGCCTAAGTGCCAAAAGTGTTCTCTGCAATTGGCGTATGCCAACATAGACTAATTAATCAGTATAGAGTTCCCATTTTATTATTTCTTAGTTCTTGCAAAATATAATATGCATTATTGCCAGTTAACTATGGAAACTCCTGTATGTCTAGCTATCAACGCATTGAAGAGAACTAACAATATGACACTAACAGTACACTTAATGTCTTGCATAACCAAAAACAACTCAAGGCTTGAATTTAAAACAGCAAGGATAGCCATGTTATGTGTTTGTTTGAGGTTTTTTAGAGCATCTTTATGTAATCCCAGGAGTGAGATGGGTTTGGAATGACTGGCTCCTCCAGCTGAATAAAGGTGATTCTGTGTTTTTCAAGCTTACTGCTCACCTTGAAGTGCTACTTAACTGACATGTTCAAGTGATAGTGGATTTCTATTTCCCACATACATATTTTCTCACCTCCTCACTGCCCAAACCTCTACTTTGCAGCCAAATAAATCAATAAATCATGCAATAAATGAATATCCTTTGTCACACCGATCTTAACTGGGCTGGACTTCTATATCGGTTCAAAAGAGATACCCCATCATCGCCTGGCATTAAAAGATTACATCGACTTTTAGGAGTATGGCCAACTGGTCACCTTGCCCAGTATGCGATGAGAGGACTGGCACTAAAATCATCTCTGTGAGTCCTGTAGATATATCCTTCTGGTTTGCATGCTAACACTTCAGCATGCAATATGGTCAGTAATCTGAAAAGTGAGAAAATGAGAACTTGAGGAAGCTGTAAGGTCGGCTGGTTAGTTAATTTTAATTACATTGTCTAAATCTGCCAGGCTTGTTTAGTGGATTGGTAAAATAGACCCAAAATAATTAAATAAATAAATATATGAAATGGAATAAAAAAAACACTTTCTCGAACAACTGTCACTGCCAGAAAATCTCTCTTCCTGCAAGACTTAGGCATAACATGTGTTGTTTATACAGTTAGCCAGACAGCTCCGAATTTTCTAATGTTGATTCAGTATGGATTTTTAGTATTGATTAAGATTTTGTTCATAAGTTATGAATCTACAAGCCATGGAACAAAACAAACAATCCCAGCTTTAGATTTCTGCATTTGTCCTTTGGAAAACTCTGGAAACTTCTAGATGTGATTATACTTAAAAAGTATGTAAAACTTCACTAGAAATTTATTGGATTTTTAGACTGATATTGAAAATAGGTAATGCTCTTTACATTTGTACAGTACTGGACATTTTATAAATGCCTGTATGGGCCAATGTCTTCATTTCATGAGCACAACTGATTGTATATAGTTCTCATTTTATTGATAGTGAGGGCTTTATTTTTGAAAGACTTTAGGCATACTAACTGTCCAATCAAATAAATGTCATACAACAAACAACATAGGAGGTAAACTAGCAGCAGCAACTATGATGGTGAAAATAAGAGGTCATATTGATGAGCATACTGTTAGCTAATTAGCATGTCAGTACATAATTCTTGCCATTTTTTTAAGGAAAAACTATTCTTAAAAGGCACTCTGTCACATACACTGAGCCATTGTTGTTTCTTTTTGAATTTGATGTACTGCTGCTTCTGTCATCATAACCAAAACCATTTCCATTGATCCTCAAAGGATCGGTCCGGCCATTTAGTGTCCAATTGGAGCCCAGATGGTGTCTCGTGTCACACAAAAGTGAAATGATCTCACATGATCAGCTGGCTGTGTGAGGTTAGAGTCAGGTAGCCAATGAGCTAAAATGCCAGAAAACTTGTTGCATTTCTTGAAATATATTTTGTGAATAAAAACACATGAAATACAGGAATAAATGCATATCCAATCATCCAAAACATCTCCAGAGCTGGTCAGAGACCTATTATGCAACTAAATAAATCAAAATCAATAAACTGTTTGCTGCCCCAATTAGAAAGAAAAGCACAAAGCAATCAGCTGTCAGGCAGCTTGGATAGTAACTCAATATTAGCCAGAAGTGTTGAAAATAAATAAAAATAGTCAGAGTGGGATAGAAAGCCATAATGAAACTATTAATAGTAATGTTCTGAGCTTTTCCTATGTTTGGTGCTTATAGCAACCCCATTTCCCAAGTGCTTGCTGTATTATGTAAATATTATGAGGGGATGTGGTGTTCTGCGGCGGTTTACGCTTTGCAAGAGAAAGAAAAAACGACAGTGTGAACGCGGAAGACATATTAATGCCAGATGTAAATGTGATCCAGCTAAATCATGTACAGACATAAAACCAGACACTAGATGCATGTTAATGCTTCTCAAGTATAAAAGTGCCCAGAGATTATGGGGGTTTCCCAAGAGGATGTTGGATATAGGGACACTGTGCTGTACATGACTATCGCACAGTGTAAATCCCCTGAGCCACAAGTCCTGTGAAGCCTATCATCCAATGGCAGAGATCTGAGACTGTGATATCAAAGGGTGACATAAAATCTTAAATCTCTCCATAGGTGTGAAATTTGATTTCAGTATATTCATAAATATGCTGTGAAAAAGCATCAATAAAGGCTTGATAGTGATCAGTTTTACCAAGCAATTATATGTTATAGTAATGTACTTTAAAGTTGCATTTGCTTGTTTGGGTTCCTGCGGCTTGGAACCAACTGCCAGAGCGAAATTGTGTTTCTGCGAGGCACTGCACTCATTTTCCCAGCACCCTGTGTCAGGTGAATATATGTGAAACCACGCTGTAGCTTGGGGATATCTGCATTGTCAGGTTGTTGCTACAATACGTGGTTATTGCTCTCAGGCCACACAAATCAGCACGAGTTCTGACGCTCCACAGCAATCCTTTTACGGAGCACAATGTAAAGGTGTATGTGTGTGTGTGTGTGTGTGTGTGTGTGGTGGGAGGACAGGGTGGATGTGGGGGGTGGGGGATAGCATGTGATTCATTGTGATAGACAGAGGTCATTTCAGTGAATAGTGTGAGGTATTCAGCAAGAATAAACTTACACAGTAGATTATGAAAGCTTATTCAGGTAACAACTACTTGACTCGTGTAGCATGCAAATAATTAATCACAGTCATTAGAAGATTACTTGCCATAATTCACTATCTGAAAGGGTCAATTTCAAATTTAGAGCATCACTGTTGTTTACCTCTTGAATTCCTCTTTACAGAACATTTTGTTAATTTGCTTTGTATTATGGCAAAAATGTGACTTTACATCTACCACAATATGAGCAACCAACTCATGATTCTCAGCTCAGGTGTGACCTTTTTCTTTTTTCTTTTTTTTTTTTTTTTAGCTCTGAGGCATTTTGAAGCACTGAAGGGAAGCCGATTTACTGTAAATGCCATGCCAATATGGATGCATACCAATATAGTGGAAAGTATTTCCTGCAAGAATGAAGGTTTACTCTCAGACAAACATCAAGTTTGATTTGCTAAAATGTCAAATTGTGATTTTGTTTTTAAATGTGTTGAGTTTGCAGTAAAGGCACAGCAGAATTTTCATATGAGATATTTTCTGATATAGTT
Organism: Neoniphon sammara; assembly: GCA_900302535.1. Taxonomy (NCBI): domain Eukaryota; kingdom Metazoa; phylum Chordata; class Actinopteri; order Holocentriformes; family Holocentridae; genus Neoniphon; species Neoniphon sammara. The sequence goes on from OMKZ01024597.1 coordinate 100,441, forward strand.
TAAGTCCAATTACTAGCATAGTATTGATTATCTTATCTCTTATCTTATCTCTTATTTGTTGATAATTACTCCTTTAATATGTGTTGCCTATGATGGATCTATGTGGTACCAGTCCCCCAGAACAAATACCTGCCATGTGTACTTAATAATAATGGTAATAATTAAATCAATTCTGATTTAGGTCTCCTACAAAACATGCAAAAAAAAAACCCACATATTAAAGTACTTTTTGTAAGTAGCTCTTTCATGTGGCTATACCTATTTGCAATGCTTAACTCTTTCCAGAGACATTCACCCTTCACCTCCAATGAAGACATTTTTGGAAGTGGTTGTCTTTGACATGCATTTGACATTGTAAATCTCATTATGCAAATATGATTGATTGGGGGACATTTAAATCACCAAGGGTGGACCGGGAGGTCAAGCTGATAAACTAATTCAAAGTGAATATAATTTTTTTGAATAGATGAAGGTGATGATGCAGGCAGTCCAAAGCCCCCAGAGGGGCCACAATTCACTGTCAATGTCTGCCTCAGTGGCCCTCCATGACAATATTCTTGAGGACAGCTGTCCACTGCAAAATAAATATGTACCTCTTATCCCCATAGGGTCACTACAATCAATGTGCCCCTGAGAATTGACTGTCACGTTAGATGTAGGGGGAAAAGCATACTTAAGTGAATGAAGTGGAGTGGCTCACAGGCTCAACAGGATTTCTCACCATTTGAAGAATAAGGAGGATGGCAGCAACTGGTAGGGGCGATTCAGAAATGTTCGTCATGGGAACATGCATTGTTAATGACATTGTGGCTTCAACACACCCCCTGGAAATATCAAAGCATGACATACCTTGACCAGTGTAGCAAACCAAATTTACCCCATTTAAACAAGAGGTCTCGCTTTTCTGGCATTGGATAGCCGTACAACAAGTCCAAAAAAACAAAACAACACAAATAAACTGCAGGCATCCTCTGGAAAACAGACGTTCCTGTCGGAGGCGCCTGCAACAGGGCACCATATGTGCTTGCTGAGATAAAACGGAAGGGATGAGCATACCCCCTGTAGGTAAATACTCATCAGACCAGAGTATTGGCTGCTGTGTTTCCAGATTATTCCATCATTTACTGGTAGTGCCAGGCACTGTCCTGCAGCTCCTGATATCCTCTGAAGAGTCTGGACCTGGGTGGGTTGGAAACTGGCTCAAAACAAATCCTTCCGCATCCCTGGAAGGAGCACATATGTCTGCTTGTTTGGATATGTGGCCACAGGACTCAGGGTTATGGTTCTTCTTTTGGGGTCCCGGTAGACCACAGTACATTATTTCATTGTCATTGTTGAGATCAGATCAGAAAGATGCTATGACATTACACTAATTGCCCTCATCTCCTTTCTGAATGTATTTATTTAGGCCTGTGCCCACATAACTATGGCTCTTTCTCTCCATATTTTCACATTGCTCATATTCAAACAATGGCAAAATTCTGTCCAGATTAAACATGATTCCCACCACAGTGCAAGACCACATCCATATCTGGTTTTGAAGATCTGATTGCAATGCAAGCAAAATCTGATTTGTGTGCATCTAGCTCTGCCATTTGAAGGCCTTACTGGTTGATAAAAGTCACTTTAAAAGGTGTAACCACTGTTACAGTTGACATGGCTGCCAGGCCTGTAAACAAAGCTCTCAAGCTCCGCGATAATGTCTGTTTGCATGTTGTAAAGCACAGGCAGCCCTGCTGTTCATGTAAGTCCCATAAAATTCAATTAGAAGCAATTTCATAGTCTCATACATAGCCCATCTGATTGTTCAATGAACTTCAATAAGCTCACCTCACATGCAATGAGTTTTTCATGCCCCAACGAAGATTTAATAATAGCAATTCAATAACAGACTTTAGTTTCGTCTGCTCTCTACAAAGATAAGTACTGCAGTTGGAGATGGAGAGGGATGAAATAGAGCGATCTGCACAGATACAACACATAGAAACCCTTCACCTGACTATTTCAGTTCAGCAACACAGGATATTGTTGGCCATTATAGCTGCTAGTTACTGTTGTGGGTGCCCTTTATGACCAACGTAATTATGCTTTGGCCACATAACACCCACTTGCTATTCTCTGGTGTTCTGTGGCAAACCTTGTCAAGGATTTGTTCCATTATGGTAAATTAGGCATGTATTTTATAATTTTTTCAAATTTATTTAATTATTTATCTATTAAAAACACAGAATGGGCACACAGTGTCCATTCTTTTATGAATACTGTCATTATTCTGCTTGGATTGCTTCTGATCCCTGCTGTATATTATCAGATTATGTATGGTTTTATTTATTTAATTATTTATTTATTTTAAAAATGTGTGCAGACTTTTTGCACAATGTTCCAATTTTGTGAGTTTTTAAACTAGTTTCAGTATCTAAGTCTGATTAAATGTTTCATTGCAAAATCTTTATTTATTTATTATATTACTTTCATAGTTATTGACTATTTGAGGGAATTACATGCATACTGTCACAGAATTTTGATGAAAACATTCACATTTTGACATGACAACAGGTGTTTTGGTAGTGGCTGCACTGTTTTAATGGTGATAACAAGACTCGGGACATGAGATGTTAAACTTTCTTCACTCTTTGCTGAACTCTAACCAATATAATGCCTTATGATAGTAATATAATGAAAACAGCTGCTACATGTTGTCAGAGACCTGCAAAAAATGCTGCAACTTTTCTGTTTTTCCATTAATGCCCTGTGCCCTTGTAGATTTTAATTCCATATTCTTCACAAATTCCTCTGCTTCCTGGCAAATAAATCTTGGATCGAGTTAAACTTACCCACTTCTTTTGTTTCTTTCTCTTATCTTGTTTAAATAGTATTCATATTTCACCGGATTACCTCCCTTCCCTCTGCCTCTCTGCTCTGTTCAGCTCTATTCTATTCATGGTGGCATTTCATGTCTCCCTCATCTCATTCATAAACTTATTGGATTAGATGACTTAATTGTGGTGATTTTCTTAAAAGGAATGAAAGAATGTTCGGTCTTGTCACTACAGAATACAAAATGCCACTGCTGAAATGTTTTCAGCTTTGTGAATTTGGATTTTGCACATTTAAAAAATAAATAAATAAAGCATGTGTACAGCTTACAAATACAGAAATGGCCATGTTGCATACTCACAAAAACATAATATTTGGTAGGACTGGGTGATCGGCACAAATCAAATATCACTATATCTGACCAAATACTTTGATAGTGACATTGCAATGACATTGTATCCCTTTACTGGACTGCAGCCTTTAAAACCAGGAAAAGAAAATACTTATGCCATATCACAATTATATAATATCTTATTATACAATAAGATATCTAGTCTCATATCATGACATCAATATAATATCAGTATACTGCACAGATGTAATATTTAGCTTAAAAACAAAACAAACAAACAAACAAACCAAAAAAAAACAAGGCATTTTGCTTCATTTCAGAAATGATGTTTCTAGCCAGATAGCGATTTCAGACTTTGCTGCACACTTAAGCATAACATTTTCACACTGACATTCTTTTGTTTGCCTTATCTTATCTAACAGAACGTCTTATCTTTTCATGTTTAATATCAAACAGCAAAGTGAGCGCGGCATTGACGTTTTTGATGAAAGACTGAAGGTATTGTCAGCAAATAATTTTCACCTAGAGTCTTGACTTGAACAGTCTATTAAATAATAAAATACAGCCACACTGCACTTGTGGTAAATGGTATAATCAGTATCTCTTTTTGAAATGAAAACGACAAATATACCAGGAGGAGTCATAATGGTGATAGGGTTAATCTGTATGTCAAATGCATTATATAATCACAAATGCAAAAGAAATGATGTTTGCCAATGTAATGGACAGGCTCATTTCCATAAGAATTTTATATTAATGAATGAAAGGGTACTGAAAATATCAGTTATGTTGTTACTGTAGTTACCATTATATTCATATCAGGAGAACACAGGTGTTGACTTCTGGTGAAAATGCATTTTCTCTCATAATTCAGTCTGTTCCTCCACATTTAGAATTAGAAAATGGAGCACAAATATCTGCTTTATGCCCACTAATATATGATTTCTGGCATGTTTTTGAAAAGCAAGTCAACATCTACTGACCTCTTTCATTGTTAATGTACCTTTATTGCTTTTAATGGTACAATTGTAAATAGTCAAAAGAAATTAATTACCCTGAACAGAAAAATACAGGTTACTCTTGCATTGATTTTGGCTTCAGTCAAAGTATGTAAGAAAAATGCTGCAAATGTGTCATATCTGCTACCAAAAGTAGCTTTTGGTGCACACAACCATTGTTGGACTGCAGTGATAAATGCTAAACACAGATCAGAGAGACATTATAGTACATTATTTGCTCCATTTCCCATAGCATCACTGATGATTTCTCATTTGCTGCCAAGCTTTGCAAACTTGGTGCTTTTGTACTTCTGTAGTGTAATATATTTCTAATTTCAGGTGACTAACATTAAAAAAATCCACAATACTCTTTGCCCAAATGACAAATGGTCATCTGATAAGATTTCTACAGCACAGAAACATAATGTAACCAGCCTGAATGTTGTTGTTGTCATTCAAATCTCACAGCACTTGAAAGGAAAATTGATTTTTGGGAGTCTAAATGAAAACTAACAAGCTGTCAACTGAAGGAGGAAATTTAACTACTAATTCCTGATCTGATTTTGATAATCTATACACTGGCTAGTGCAGAAAGTGGAAGGACATCTTGGAAGTTGGGACTTTAAAGCTGCAAAATTGAGAATAGCAGTCAATTGACCTTCCTTGTGTTAAAATGTGCCACACACTGTACTGAACTGGAGGTTCAGGCATGAGAACCGTGGAGGTCACTCTCAAACCACAATTACTGCACATCCTGCTTAAGGTATCTCTCCATTTAAACTGTTGGCCCACTCGAATGCCAACTCTGTGTCCTGCAGCAAAAAACACTTAGGTCTGCTTATATTCATTTATATTTCATTTGCAGAGGACATGATGTAACTATTGTATGTGCTGTTAAACCTGGGTTAGCAGCAACAGTGAAATCTGGCTTGCATGCAGGAAGAAAATATGGATTGGATGAAAGCAAGTATGTCATTAATGTAATCAAGTGGCCAAGTTTCTCTGAGTTATGCTAATGACCCCTTAAAGGCTTTGCATTAAATTATAGCATCTCAGAAAAATCTACATCTATATCCACATGCTGTATCCATCAGATCTACACAGAGCTACAGCACAATTACATTATCCTAACACCGCCCTGCACCTAAGTGCATGTCAACCCATTTCTGTTAGCACAATTATCCCATGATCCTTTGCTAATTTTGAAACAAATTTATATAGTTTGGGTCCTGTTCCATGTCTTTCCTTGTCAGTCTGAGTCACTGGTTCCACCCTAAAACAATTTTAACACAAGCTATTGAGATGTACGTTGCATCTCAGGTCCCTTTTGTTGTTTGATGGTACATTTCTTATTCCCACAGATAATTGGCCAGACATAGACAAAATGACTTCACATTGTGGTATTTCCAGTACAGCTACAGTGAAGTTTGTTAGCAGAAAACCTTTCAGCTACCTAAAACATCAACAGTAAATGTCACATTTTGGCATCAGTTTCTCAGGATCAAAGAACAAGAGCTTCTTTTCAGACCCTACCTCTTTCCACCGACATTCAACATACAGGAAGAAAATCACCGTAGAACAGGCACAGATACCAATTTCTGCAGTAGAACAAAGTACAGTGTAGCCACAAGAAACGTGGTGTTTTCAGTGGCAGGCAATCACAGACACTGCTGCAGTGTTCAGGAACTAGTTGGCTAGCTAGCTTTATTCATGTACCCATATACGCCCACGTTTGACTGAAAGCAAGTTCACACCCCTTCTGTGAAAGCTGCTGAAAGTCATTCTGGGAAATTTAGGGAATAACTAAGTCAAATAGAAGTATATGATAGAGGTTGAGGTAAAGTGGACGCACGAAAAACATGAAATTACAATGCTTGATTACAAAATAATTGATGGAATTCACTCAAGATCACAAATTGATGACATCTAAGTGTAAGCGCATTTGAGGGTGGATTTTTCTTTTAAATGCAAATATTTAAACCTCCTGAGTAAGCTAGCAGCCAACATCTACACACCCACGGCACCCAACTTTCACAAAGTGTACCCCCAACTTCTCAGCCTCACTGTTCAACCATGGCTGCTGATTCAGTGTGTCTAAACTTAATTCTTTTATATGCATTATCTAGCGTGTTTGCATGGCACAGAGAGCTGTACAAAGTATACAGTCTGGATCTGCTTGTATTTCCTAATCCTTTGCATTCCCCAGCTGCCCTAACTTCTGTGTATTTGGCAATAATTCCGCTGTACAGTGAGGTGCAGGAGTAAGCACATATCACCAGACTATTTAAAGAGCCCTGCCTTTTTCCTCTCCTTGTTTGTCCAGCGTGCCTTTATTCTCCCTCCCCATCCGCAAACACAAAGCAGCACAAGTGAAACAAAGTTGCTTAAAGGCTTTATATATAAAAAGGTGTTTATGTAGAAAGGCAGCTCAACAAATTCCCAAGAGCATAAGATCATTGTTAATCCAGTTAGGTTGAAAGTAATGTTTTATTATTAGTCCTATCCATTTAAGTAATGGGATTCAGCTCACTATGCAACCAGGCACTATATTCAGAACCTGTTGTCATCCCAGGTTGGGAGGTGTTGGATTAATGGAAGTTGTATAACGTATTACACAACCTTTGAGACACTTAAGGGAATGAACAGTCAGGGATATGGGACACCCCAATATGCTATTAAGATTCTGCTAAATAGGCTGTAAAGAAAACAATTTTCAGTTACAATAAAGCCAAAGTGCACTGTCAACCTGTAGTAGCAGTAAATAATTCCATTGTACTCATAGTTAACACTGCAAATTTAAACCATTGGATTTTTGGGGAATAAACCCAATGAAGAATGGTGAATTTACAGATTTATACTAAGTATTTATTAATTTATGGGCATCTACTCAAATGTATTATCTATATCCACATACTGCTTGGTAAAAGGCAGCTCAATGCAAACTGAGTGCACTTCTTTATCTCAAGACATTCTGAACACATTGAACATGATGAAAGGATTTGGTGGACTAGTCCTTTAACTATTTTCTGAACTTCAAGGACAGACAGGCAGACTGTGACTAGTGAGTTGCAGTCAATGCCCACAGCAGGTGACACTGCAGACCCTTTGTCTGGATTGTGGCTGATAAGGAGGAGATTGACAAGGTCATGTTCAGCAGAGGCATTTTTAAACTCCCACAAGTGACCAAATGTTCATGTCTTTGAAACCTGTCAAGTTTCAAGCCTTTACTCCTCCGCATACTCCCATAAAACCAACCCTACATACACCAGTTTTACATTTTGTCCAGTTTTCAGTCTATTTATTTATTTATTTATTTATTTATATGTTTATTTATTACTGAGCTAAGTTTTTTCTGCACTAATTTCTCATATTCCATTGATCTTATACATCAAGGGAGGATTATATATAACATTAATGCTTCACACATCAAATATGTGCAAGGACATCTTTCACATGCTCATCAGAGATGAGAGAAACATCAAAGATGAAACAGCATTTGGCTTTTAACATACAGTATAGACCCCACTATGGTCTTGTGTAATGGGAGTGAGCTGCTTGCCAACAACAGCAATGTCCAGCCTTGCAGGTTAACATTGCCCTGATACCCAGACAACTGTAAGCTACACAAAGTCTTAACATTATGCAAAGAATAGCCTGAAAAGAATTTTTCTATTGTGGCCTTGCCTACTTCTCAAACAGGAAAAAAAATGGTTACACCAATTTACTGCCTTGCTGCACACACTCTAGCCTTATTTCTAGTGACGTATAACATTGCATAATGCAAATATTGGCGCATATTGGTCTAGCTGGACTCACAAGAGTTCTGCATCTACTTATTTGTTTGCAAGTTCTGTATGAAAGCAAGACTAACCTTTTATTGTACGTTTTGGGATTTATGCAACAAGCATGAATAATGTGCTCACCACAATGAAGCCATGAAAACACTGCTAGCTATAGAGCAAATTATTCACCATGCCTGCAGGTAGGCAGACAGACTGCGCTTTGTAGTGCAGATAGGCAGTACACAACACACACACACACACACACACACACACACACACACACATACATACAAACACATGCACAGATCGCTGCAACCTAACACACATGACACTCTGTGGTAAGACTAATTAGAGTGCCTTGGTGAAAGACACACTGAATGGAGTGAAATCTTGTAACATCCTTGCATGTGAAGGTGCATGTTTGATAAAGCATGTTTTTCAGGCAGCCATTTTGAAAGTAGGATAACAGGGCATCCTTGTCACATCATATCTAGGAATCATGAAATAAGTACCTGAGGAATATAAATAAATAAACTGCTTTTAGGATTTGGTTGTGATCCAATATGAATGGAAACTATTAATTGTTTTTGGTATTCTATATTTAAAAATTGCCAATTTGACCACATGACACAAAAAATGTCATCTCGTCAATGGTTTTAAAAGGTGGGGGTGCACTTTTAATCAGTGAAGTGAAAGCCAAACTCTCAACTGATTGCAGTTTTAGGAAGTTTCAAATGAAAACAAAAAAAATAAAAATGTAGAAATAATTAAATGAGTCTGCTGTCATATTTTAGCAATTTATCTGCTTTAACTTCCTACTGGTACTAGAATCATTAGTTTCTTAATCAATGGTCAAAACATGTACCTTGTAAAATATTGCCTTGCAAACGAACTTGCATGTTTCCAATTAAATTTATCATTGAGAGGGAAAAAAATACTGCCACCAAAGCAATCTTTTTAAAAAGGCCAGTCCAGTGGAAGTCCAACTTTGTGTTCCAGACACAGCCTGGCACAGCTGAGATTCACATCTCACAATACGGGCATCTGGTCCAGTTGCAAATCACTATAAACCATGGAAGGTGATGGTGTGACCATGATGTTGTTTTGCTGTACCTGTGGAGGTTTGTGGATTTAAGGACATGGACACCATTTTGCCAGATTTGGAGCAGCTTTTACAATAGCCTGTCTTTAACAGTATCCTGGAATTAAGAGATTCCAAAGCCCTGCATTCACCCTTTGGGGGCTTTCATAAAGCTCATTAAATCTGTGTTAAATCCTAACACCTGTCATCAAAATGCTAATTTGTCAAACAAGGCAAGGGGGGGTTGTTTGGTATAGCTTAATAAACATCTAAAGTAAGTCCTGTCAATGCAACTCCATCCAGTAAACGCAGTTGCAAACGGAAATACTGTTGGCGTGAATTCTGATGCCATTCTTGCAGAATCAGTTTTGCACTAAATGTCCCCAGTAACCTCCACAGTCCTCTGACTCAATCTCTGTTCATGCATTAAAAGGGCTCCAGTATTTGTAACTGTGCCCCTATTAGACAGATTATAAGATTAGAGGCACATTAGAATGCATCTCTAATCCCACAAGTCAAGTCAGAACAGTGGGCAATTCATCCAAATAGCATGTAGATGAATGACGCTGAATCTGTGCATAGACACGCATTGGAACTATCTGGTCATAGTGATAAAAAATTGGTTGGTATATTGATAGCAATGCATTCCACCTGACAACTGCTGCAGCTAGTGGGATGTCATATACACCTATTGTGATTGTTGGAATTTGTGTGCACATATGTATGAGCAGCGATGTGACTGTGTGTTACACCTGTGTGACCCTGCATATGTATTTGACGCACATATATATGTAGCTATGTGGTTATGCCTGATGTAAATGACCAATTGCATGGAGTCTGTATTGTTTTATACACTACATTCCTCTCCCTCTCTGTTTCAGGGTGCGGGAGCGTCGGCGCTCTTGGGGAAACAGTGCTTTACAGCCAAATTGACATTCACTGGAGTATGCCCCCCTCCTGTCATTTTGTCAACACCGTCACTGTGTGGAGCTCAGCCAAGCAAGACATCTGACAGACAGGCAAATGGGAGAGGTGGACTTCAGCAACATAACACCCTCTCACTGCCCTCTCTATGCCCAGTGGTGAGGTTCAGTGCACATACATACACACACACAAAAGAAGAGAGGCCATGTTTTGTAACCTTGCCTGCCTCCTTGCTTTCTGGCAGTTTGCACTTGTCTTGGGCAAATGAGCACAGATTGATCATAAAGATACAATCAGTGTGATGGTGAATCGCATCAATAGGTTTCCATTAGTTCTTAATAGTAAACCTGGCATTAAAAATGGATGGATGGATTGGCAAATAACAACACCCCCTTTAATCTTGGAAGCACCCACTGCTGCACACAGCTTTAGAATAAAACATTATGGCACTCAACTAAAACTGTATGATATAGGATCTTTAAGATATTCTCACACTCACATCGGAGTGCTGAGTTGCCAATCAATGAAAAAGCCTCTGATAAACACAAGCTTGGTGTTAGGATACACACCTCAGCACGATCAATTGAATAATGATATGTTCAGTGTAATTGCAACTTTCGTGACATAATTGTTAGCACCTGCTGCTAAAATTTGAGCTTTGGGCATTGTGGAAATAGTGCTCTAATCTAAGTCTGGCATTAGGGTTGCAGTGGCCACAAAATCATCCAAATTGTACAGAATTTGACCAAAGCCCCATGCATGCATGCTATCTCTGACACTTCACATTTCCCCAACATACCACTGTTTTTTGTTTGTTTTTTTGCAGTGTATAAGCAGGAGTCTCAAACGTGTCATCATACGCTGAGGTCTGGAGGCATGAAAACCTCAGTCAAAAATAAAACAGAAACATTTATGAGATAAACTGCCACCACGGGCATTATTGAATGGCTTCTCCATGTTAAATGCCCTGTGTCACTGGTGGAATCCTTCCCTTCTCCATACACACAGAACAACACACTTATCAGTCAGGTGTCATGGCAAAACACTGGGAAAACAGGGCGATAGGGGACTCAAATGGAACCAGCACTTGTCAGCCAAGATGGATCCTGACACCAGAATATGCTCAGGAAATGATTAGATAAAAATAACAGAATCCGCCCGGGCGTCTTCGAGGAGGTGTGCTGGTGGCTGATAAAGGATTCAGATTTATGTAGCCTTCACGGAAAGAAGCAGATATTACGTTTCTTGAAAAATGGTGCAAGGGAGCCTGGCTGTGATGTACAGTACACTCATTCGAAAGGATGGAGCACATAAGCAGGGGTTAATAAGAGACGGGAAATGAAAAGCGCGGCATCACTTTGGCAGGTCTATATGATATCTTTGAAAATCAATTTCTGTCCTTGCATGTGGAAGCTTTCTGTTTTGTTTGTCCTTGGATATTGACAGTATATCTCTTTCGGGCACATCTGTTTTTTTTGCTTTAGCCATTTATCTATATATAGAAAGTGCTGTTAGGGTATACCTATGCAGAAACCTGCTTGTATGAGGGGCGGTTGAGAGCCATCGAGTGTGCATCTCATATCACGTTTTATTGAATTAACCTCATGACTGCTGAAAGCTCTACAGAATATTCCAGCATCCCAGAAACCCCCCCTCACCTCAGTCTGAACAGTAACAGGCTGTAAGAAACAGCTGCCCTTAACAGCTTGAAATAGCCCATTCAACAGTTTAGAAACCAAATTTGTACTAATCATCAGTGACTAATGGGATGGCTGACTCCACTCGCTTGAAATATCCCTGTACAGGGTTTCACAGTCTGAATTGGACTTACAGTCATAGGAGACGTTTGATTGAAGTTGTAATTTTTATTCAAATTTGTTCTCATTCGACCATGGCCGAAACCCTCCCCTAACCTTAACCGAAATTGTTTTACTTCCCTAAACCATTAAGCTAACATTTTCGCGTGACGAACAGGTGAAACTGGCGTGCCTAATTCATGGTATTGTCATATAATCCAATTTGTGGTGGGAGGATGTAATATATGCATAATTCATGGTCACAATAATCTGCATTTCAGCGTTTGTGCTTTATTATATGAATTTTTATGAGACTGTGCCAGGCCTGGACATAAGATTTGACCATGAATCCCTGTACCACTGCACATGACCTGGTGGATATAGCATTCAAATTCCACAGGGCATACCCTGGTATTACAGCCAAACTGCTCATGCTCTACTTCTAGTTCAGTCAATCTGAGTTTATGCCTCATGTATCACATCATCTTCCTTCCTGTCATATGTCTCATCTCCCCGTAGCACAGTGAGCTCTACAAAGTAAACAGACTGCTGAGTGCTGGACCACAGTATCAGGTCAGGACTTAGTCTGGTGTGAACTACAGTATGTCTGGTTGGACTGTAACTTGCCTCCCACAGTTGCCCTAACTTGTCTCCTCTCAAAACTGATTGTTTCTTGATTTGTTCTGCTGCATACAAAAAATCCAATTTAATGCATAGGGCTCTCACTGTTAAAGGGTAAGGATTAATTCATTTCTGTTTTCTCCCAATCAGTGCTGCCAGACACTTCATGAGCGTAAATTTGCACGCTGACAGGACACTGTGTCTCAAATGTCCCTGAGACAGAGGGGTCTTAACCTAGCGACTGCTTTTTGCTGTGATGGCAGCACACTGATCCAGTAATTAATCTAATCCCAGATGTGATGCATCCAGTTTCCACATTTTCTTCCATCTTTGTGCTTGCTATACTTATTAGTGGTTATTACTACTTAATAAACTGTTTTAAATGGCACTTATTGCCACTTTCCCCATTAACCGCCCAATTATCTCTTTTCTACGGGTGCCATTTTGTTCCATTCAAGTTTTCTTATTCCATGACCAAAGCCACTTGATATGCCCCTAACTCAAAGTGCAGAGTGAACTAGCTAAAGTGCTTCTTACAGATCCATTTTTACCCTTTTGCCAGCGTAGGCACCACTGTTATTTCTGTTGTGTCGTTAGATAGTGTTAGCATTAACCCCAGGCTTATTTTTTCACTTTTAAAATGCTCCTCTAGGTAAACAGAGGTAACTCAAGAAACCCTTTCCCATATAGTGTTACACTGTGAAAACAGCATTAGACTTCCAGCCATTTTCTTACACTATATAGTAGCTATCACAGATATCATGTCATATCTCCTTTAGTGGTTTACCTACGAGCCACTGACTGCAAATGAGGGCTTAGTACACGGCTAATCTTTCATAAGGTCATACATTTCCTAGTGGTTTTTACTGCTAGATACAAGTAATTATTTAATCCTTTGCTCAAATTCCAGCAGACACACCAAAAGGCATATTCTAATTTGGAAACCTTAGCTAGACTTTAAACCTAGGTCAACCATTACACAATAGACATGATTTTTGCAAAGGAAAATGAGAAACCTTTGTCAGTTTTTGCTAGATTAGAAATTGCAAACAGTAAGAAAAGACAAAGGTGGATTAAGGGTTTTTTTAGAGGTGCAGATGAGAATCTGGTGTGAATGAATGACAGACAGTGAAATGTGAGACACCTGCGAATTTTTGTACAGTACATGTGTTTGTGTGCACTGAATCAAAGGTAAATATTTCAGTCATGAAAGATCCTATTATTTGCTTGTGTGCTGCTACAGCCTGCAGAGGGTAGAAAAATCAGGAGGGATTTTAATGGAAATGACGAGGCCATTAATGACAGCATGGAAATAATGACAGCATTAATAAGCAGGCCAGTCTTGACAGATAGACAGCACAGAGACAAATGCTCTCACACAATAAACATATTGATACAAAGGACAAACCACTGAGCTCTTGCTTACGTGATTTAAGCATTTTGTGTAGCCCTGTATTATTTATGATTCTCCTCTTTTGTTCATGCCAAAACCAATATCTCCACACTCTCTGATCTCTCTAATAATTTCTGAATAATGCCTCTGAGCACTTTGGTTCATTCCATAGTGAACCAATTATGGGCCATTAACCAGCCAAAAGAGTAAAATGAGGGACTGGATAGATTGCTGGTGTCAGCCTAATGATTAGAAAACAAGTCTTGTGACAAGGAGTTGAAACCTTAAACTGGCTGGGACAATCTGGGTGGGGAAGGTGAACGCATAGCACTCTCCTGTCCCTCGACGACCACTGCTGAGGCGGTCTTGAGCGGGCACTAAACTGCACTAACTGCATCAGTGGAGCTTTTCAGTGAAATATTCGAACAGAAGACCGTGGTTGTGTAGGGCAGCTCCCAGGTGTGAATGAGTCTAACTTTATGAATGTGAAACACTGTGTTGCTAAGAAGAGCGTGGCTGCTCAGCAACACCTCCCTGGATAAAAAAAAAAAAAAAAAAAAAAAAAGTTAAAAAGATGTGAGCTGGGAGACATGGAAACAAGAAAATAATTCAAACAAACGGATGAGACAGTGTTGTGATGCTGCTGTACGCCTGTGCTTAAAATGACATCACAGCCTGACATTTAAACCTTGTATAAGTGTTAGAATCAATGAGAATTCCCTGAGGAATTACATAATGTTAAAAAGACAGACTACTGGGATGGCAGAGAAAACAGCCTAATGAAGATTTGCTCTTGAAGAGTATATTTACTTGAGTGTCAACCTTCACTTGTCAAGAAAGTGTGTTTGCAATCCTAACCCCCAGACCCTCACGAATCTCTCCAAAATGTTGATTGATGTGAGGATAAAGACGACTAATGACCTGTCTTTGTCGCTCACCGCACGTCCACCTCACATAACCAGTAGATGTGGGCTGTGTTCTTGAACTGTTTTATTTGGCTGGCACTCATTCAAAGTGATGGATAATATAAGCATGCATAATAATATAATGAAAAGAGTGAAGCGGTGCCCTGAGCCAGTATAAAAAGAAACAGTAATAAATAAAAACATAAAAAAAAGGTTATAGGGGCGTTTCACCAAAACTAATTTCTAAGTTAGTTTGACATGATTAATCTTCCACTATTGATTTTCAGTTTTTTGTTACTTTATGAATTATCACAAACAAGGAATTGTAATTTGTTGATGTCATTGTGGTGCATTGCCCAAAAGCATTATTATTTTATTTTATTGAGCCGATATCTACAATTATATACAACTTGTATTTGTTTATAGGTACAAGACTAACTTTTTTTTTTTAACAATCTCAAGAATTTCAATTCAATAACACAAAGTGCCACAGCCATAATCGGAATTATAATTTTTATAACATTATTTAAAATACTGTTAAAATTTTTAAATTTAACTTTTTTTTAAATGAAAGGTCATGTGACTCTCAGTCTAATGACATGCTTAAAACTCTCTCTGTGTTGAAAGGCTGGGTGATTATCAGTTAATTACACTTGTTAAACATTTATAATTATCTTCCTAATGTAAAGTACACTGTTCCTGCTCAGTGCATTGATTCAAATGCTTCTTATCTTAGAAGCTCATTCCCAGTTACTAAAATGACTATCTGCAATGAACAAAGAAGCTATTGGGACAAAAATTTTGAAACACCACTTAGATCACATTCAGGGATTACAGATCTGGATTGACGGATTGTCTGTCAGTTTCAAACTGAAAAGGATCCCATGAAGAGTGGAAGATAATGCCACTTTGAGTTATATCTAATGCCATGACTGACATCTACATTAAACGACACATGAAAGGCCCTGAGCACCAATTCATAGGGTCAAAAGACTGTAGGAATGACAGACATGAGTGAATAACGGCTATATTTTCCCTGAATTTCTAAAGCAAGCACAGGGAGATTCCATTGTGAAAAACTCATTTTGACTCATGGCTGTTATGTTCTGGCTCACCAGCAATCCACGGAAAAGAACGGAGCCATTTTATATATCATGCCATACTGACGAGGGACGGTGTTCAGCTTTTGTTTATTATGGTCATACATCTTTCTCTTCAGTGCAAAACAAAGAACCATCCCTTCCACTAATGACTCATCATTGGAAGAACATCAGTGTCATGTTTACAGGGATTCAACAATTAGGTCCCTGCCAATCACAACAGTGACTGTGGCAGGAAAAGTACTAATGTCCATATTGACAGCAAAAACAGGGAGGAGCCATGCTGTGGATGATATAGCATGGGCATAAAGATTTGCATCAAAACCTAGGGTATGTCATTTTTAATGCAACAGCTGTAGCAAATTCAAGGTGTACAGAGAAAATAACAACACAGGCACTGTGAAGTGGAGCTTGTGAGATGCAAAAGGAATGGGAAAGACTAATTAAGACTCTTAGGACAGTAATGTTTGATGTGGTAACAGCTGTTATAGTGTACATCTTCATCTGAGGACCCTGCGTTTTCCACATCAAATAACAAATGACCAATACGGGGATCTTCAACTTTGTGCTCAAAACACCTGAATATTTTATGCTCAGGCAAACTACAGTATGTGTCTTCTTGTATCTGTGAATGTAGTTAAATTTCTGTTGCCAGGCATTATTTGCCATCATCTGGAACATGTACAGAGAAATGGTAGAAATAGGTTAGAGGCTGAAATGAGATCAGTGATGAATGAAAGGTAGAAATCACTGTGGTGAGCAATGGGGTTCTAGGGAACTGCTAAACAAGTTGTGTATTGATCACAACCCTGGAAAAAAAAAATAAAAAGCTACTGTAAAATGTGTGCTTTAGCTAGCAGCCAGCTGAGTCAGCTGGCAGGCAAACACAACATGCTCACTGCTGCAGTTAGAGAGCTGTGGGATGATAAAGTACGCCCTATTTTGAAATCATACAAATCAAATTATACAAAATGGTCAGATTTTTGGGATGATACTGTGGTCAACTGCCACTACCTGTCAATATACAATTTACTTGATTTCTAATTATCCATCAAATTATATAGGCAGTATTTTGTGACTGAATGCAGTCATATTTGTTGATGTTATCCAGTTTAACAAGAATACAATGAAAAATGTTGCACCCCACTTACAAATATATTGGCATCAACTTCCAAGAAACATTTTCTTTTGCTAAGGTCACACAATTTTACATCCCTAAAAATGTAAAAAATCTAATGAAAAATATATACTTTATCAGTTCCACTTTACACAGACTATGTGTGGAAAAAACAGAATGTGCAATATGTTATTTGTTTTTTTTTTGTTACACCTATAGTCCACCAACATCCTATAAAAAAGCATCTCCTGACAGCTGCATTCGCAGTGTGACATTACCTGCTAAGGGAATTTGAAAAAGCAAGCAAGAGGAAAAATATTGCACAAAAAGAATATGTAACCCTAGCTGCTTCATTACTGCTTCAGCCGTAATGGCAAAATATATTTGAAGCTTGTCAATTTTAATGAGTAATTATGTTTGTCTTTTAAAGCCAAAGTCAGTGACAGGTCAGATAAATGGCCAATCAGTCACGCTGCTTCAATTAACTTAATGTTATTGTTTCAGAAATTCCCTTAACTTAGTGTTTTAGCCCTAAATTGCCTTTTTGCTTTGTAATGTGTATCAGTCTCTGATTATACCTTCAGCCTCATCAACCCAAGTAGCTCTTCTTCCTTCCCATGCTTATTCTTACACCAGGCTAGCAGGGACATATCACCACAAGAGAGACTGATGCCATTCAACAATGAAACTTCTTGTTCCAGGAAGTGGGATAACAAGCAATCTATGAGTCAGACTTCCTGTGTTTGAAGAATAAACACTGTTGTTTTATGTCTTGAGGAAGGGATGACAGCAGGTGCGGTGCTTGAAATGTGGCCTTGAATATAAAACGTCTGGGATATTCTTCACCTAGCACAGATCGTTGTGTCCTTTTAATTACTTTCTCATTTGTAGGAGCCACCCAAGGTTCTGTTTATTGTAGCCCACTTCATTACTGTCGTGCAGCCAATGTGGTTGCCATGGTGCGGCCATTACGCTGTGTCCTTTGAATTTCAATTATCATTCACAGACTGATTTGCGCTGAGGACATTACCGAGCTACACAAATGTCATTTTCTCTCATCTTCAGGTTACAAACCCCACCCCTTAAAGTCATATCTATTATCATGTCTCAGAAGATGTCATTTCATGGGCTCTTGCAGTGTTTGGACAGAAAATCACTCAGATCTTTGTTTTACATTCACCATTAAAGCTGTGTTGCGTGGCACACATGTTGCCTTTACAAAAACAATTAAAAAGATCCCCGTTGCGTGAAGCGTCACATCATTCCTGTCAGACACCATTACCGCTTCCCAACCAACTCCTGCTTTGCAAAACGCATAACTGTTCACGTACAGGCGTCGATTCATGCCACACTTCCACTATGTCTTGCAATATAAATAAACCATCGCTTCATTTAGGTAATGATGGACCTCTCACTCAATAACAATCGAGACAACTTAACTGGCAGCGCAGCCAAGCCTCACTCAAAGAAACGAAATACAAGCAAGCACTGCACTTCACATTTACTTAGGCAAGCGTTATTTGTTCAAAATGGCTGCCCTTTCATCACCCAAGTGCAAAACAATGCCGGGGCAGAAGAGGTAGATTGCTTCCACTTAGTCATTATCCCTGCTAACCATTTGCAGTCCATCAATGTATAGATTGACATTACCATCTACCCTTCGTCAATAGTTAGGTCTAATTCCCCATCCTGTCCACACTTGACCTCCAGTCAATTCTTGCTTTCCCGATGTGTCTGACAATGTTCATGACTGACTGGACTGTATATCAGCTTGATGAAAGCCTCCATCTCGAGATTTTCCAGTGCAAAGCAAAACAATATTATGAATCGGATTCCTCTCGAGTGTTGCTCTTAGAGATGTCATGTGGAGTTTCTCTCCTTCGGCGTACATCCTGATTGAATTAATTGATTGTCACTTGTAAGAAAGTATTGATTGGATGTGAGTGATTATCTGCGGAATGGTCTCTGATCAGTAAGCATGTGGCAGATTGAGACAGAGAAGCCAACTCCTGTTGTGATTTTGCATGAATAACAAAGTTGAAAAGCCTCCTGCAGTCCTTCAACAACTATGCAAGCTGTGAAGAAAACAGTTACAAAACGAGATGCTCTTAAACGATATCTATTCTTTGTAATAGTACTGACAAGAGCCTCAACTTTGATGCAAATATATTCCCAACTCCCATACCTTACATTATCTCTCTACAAAAAGAGCAGCCAGTTAATTATTTTAATGAAAATTAATTAGTCAGTTACCTTTGGTTTCACTGGTTGATACTGTCACACACAGATATGGACAACAGATTGCCCCCCGAGATAAATTCACTGAATTACCTATCACATTTCAGGGTGATAACCTAGGCCCGTATCATGTATCATTCATTATGGTTATTGCCCAGCTCTATCATTAATAACCAAATCTCATACACTGCCTTCCTTTTCATGCCTGACCCGATATAACATTAAAGAGGCACTCAATTTCATTTACAATATGCTCGTATTCATAGCCAGACACGAACATATTAGGCAACGCTGCATGCCTGCACTTTATGTATCATCCAAGGCACTCTGTAGTTCTTTTAATTGCCGTCCAAAACACACTTAAATATTTGATGATGTGGAGATCCCACCTGACATCACCATTCCTCTGCAAAGGTAAGAGACATCAAACATAGTGTCAAGAAAATGTGTCAAAGAAATTGCAAGAAATCCTCTGAAAGGGAATATTTGAAAGTGTAAAAAGGTCTAACTGTTTGATCTTTAGAGAAAAAAAAAACAAGCCACATGCAGAGGAGCAGTCTTACTGTGGTAGCCTCCCAACCCTGAACCAGAGCTGGACAGTCATATCCCATGGGACCAGTGTCAATGCAGGCTTTTGTTCTGGCTAAGTACCAATTGATTTTTGCAATGGCAAGAGCCCTGCGCTACCCTCCTTTGGCCTGAATTTCACAATCAATTTATTACAATTAAATCTTTCTTGTTCAACTTGGTACATTTCTCTTTAGTTATCAAGCCCTATAGGAATTCACACAAAAATGGTTAATTTTACATATTCTCAAAGACTGAAAGATATTTTTATATATTCTCTTATACTTTATACTATAATGTTGTGGCATAATGTTATTATTATTATTATTATTATTATTTCCTAGTAATGATTTCTTTATATCCCCTGTACAATGTGTATCAGATCATTTGTAATGTATGTCTGTCCAATAATGGCTAACCCTCCGAATGGCTTTAAGATTTTAAGGTTATACTGTCAAATTTAGCATAGACTGAAGGTTTAACAAAATGTTGCTATCATAGAGTGCAAATTGAAAATGTTCCTAGGCCATTAATTCTCTTAACCTGGGGCGACTATCAGGTCAGATTGCCTAGGTTGAAACTAATGCATGAACTGGATTTTTTCATGCACCACTAATGCGATGCTAGTGAGTCAAGCAAAGCATGGCAGAGCAATGTGAGGACTGAATAGCTCCAGTCACAATTCATTTTTCCTGTTCCAGATACAACTTACACTCAGTCCCTTCAGTGTTACACCAAAACAACACAAAGGGAGCGTGTCACTTATGGTATTTCTTATTCTGGTCAGTGTTCCTCAGAATAAAAACAAAAAAATATGATGGGGTTTTGCAGTCAGTTTCATTAAAGCATCAATTTTTTTTTTTCTTGCTGACCAGCATGCATGTTTTACATAAATAAGTAAATAAATAAATATATAAATAAATGCTTAAAAAAAAGTGCGAACAAATTTCAACCCTAAATGTAATGGTTCAAAGCAGCTGGATCTAAAAACCTTGCTCAAACTAACAAGCAAGCAAGCTCTTTACTAAACAGAGTCGTATGAGCACATTATCTGTTATGTTGAGCTGACCAACAAACTATCTAACAGAACGCTGATTAAATCGAAGTGTTATTGTAATTACTTTCCATGAAATTCCCTCGCTGGAGATACGATCTCTACTGACCTGCCAAAGTACCGTAACACTTCTCTCTCCAATTAGCATCCAAAAGGTCACCTCGCAGGCTGACAGTTTATGGTAGGCTACACTATTTACAAAGCAACCTACAGAGAAAACAGTTTGTTTATATGAATCTTAGTAAGTGCATAAATATTTTTTATTAGACCTTTAAAGGAGGCACAGCAAATTATCTTTATGCATAATCATGAAAACAGTGGGTGATAAAGCACATCCAGTGTTTTCAAAGGTGTTGCCTGATGATCATTTGTGTAAGTGGAGATTTGCCTTATGTGAGTGTTAAATATGTAGGTGTTTAAAAGGTTTTACAAGTGCTTAACTTACTGACTACTAAAAGCTAGAGGTTAATACATCAATACAACCTCTAGTTACATGAGTCATATATTATCAATGCAC
Organism: Neoniphon sammara; assembly: GCA_900302535.1. Taxonomy (NCBI): domain Eukaryota; kingdom Metazoa; phylum Chordata; class Actinopteri; order Holocentriformes; family Holocentridae; genus Neoniphon; species Neoniphon sammara. The sequence goes on from OMKZ01024597.1 coordinate 121,703, forward strand.
TTCTCTGGAATTGACAAATACTGTGTGTTGGATGTAGGCAATAACCATGAATTCCCTCTCTGTTCAGCTGTATTTAAACTCTATCCAAAGGCAAAACAATAATTCAAACAGTGTCAATTAAAGTGTTCGGCATGGCACCACCATTTGAATCATCAATGTGTATATTCTTTGTCATTAATGACAAAGCCTGAGTTGCCAAGTGTCTTTCTCCATCACCGTTCAGCGACTGAATTAAACTCAGCTTTGCACTTATTCACGAAGCAAAGACGAAAACAGTGCAGAACTGTTTCGGCACTGAGAAAAAGAGGAAAGGCAAGTTTCATAATGCATTCCTTCCTGCGTGTGATGTCTCCACGGTATAGTCAAAGCCCTGATTTTCCTCTCACGACTCTCATTAAAGCAGTGGTGCCAGGCACTGGTTGAGAAGAAGGATGATTTTATCAATGATTTAATTAATCATCAAAACTCCCCCTCTCCACACATTTCTCTCTCTTCATTCTTCTTGCCCATCACTCTTCCTCCAGTTTCTCCCAAAGCCTTGCGCGCACACACACACACACAGACACATGCACACACACATACACATACACACAAATCTGCTCCCTTTCATGACACTGCAACACAAGTAGCCTTTTCCTTTTTCTCAGTTCCTGACTTCAACTTGCTCTCTCCCAGACCAGCAAGCAGCAAAACTCTCAGCAAGCAATGTCACCACTATTCAGTAGGCGTTGCATTCAATGAATTACACCACAAAAGGACAACTGTCTCTTAGCCTGCCCAGAACTGATGAGGAGAATAGCCTAGTTCAACAGATAAGCTCTTTCTTCCTCCCTTTAGTCTTTCAGTCTCCTTAAAAAAACATGCTTAGCACACAGAAATCCCCTGCCAGAAAGAAGGCTCAACCTATTTGGCAGGACTGAACAGAACCTCAGATTAGTATAATCTAAGATTGGCCATTGTATGCACTGAACCTACCCCCTTTTGTTTCAGAGTCTCTGGCGGGGTGAAACTGACACAAAAGCCTCTCCTCTTATTTTTCACTTACCTGGTGTTGAGACTCAAAGCTGGACAGAGAAGCAGTAAGCAAATAGCTTGGATGAATTTCATTGCTGTCTCACACTCCCGGTCCTTCTGCCCTCTCAGATGCTTTGCCTTTTCCCCGTTTCTCTCTCTCTCCGCTCTCTAGCTCTCCCACCGGCTGCCTGGGTTTTTAGCGCACTCTCACACACACGCACCCAGACACACAAGCAGCGGGGCAGACAGATGCAACACAGTGGCTCGACGAGAGGGAGGATCTCTGGCTTTAAATAACACAGGGACACGGACCGACTTGCTAATGGCAAGGAGGAGGGAGGGGCTGAATCAAGAGGGAGATGTGGGAGTGATTCAGAGATGGCAATGTGATGTCAGCACCCAGTCCAGCCATTGGTGAGAGGTTTTCTTCCCATTGTTCCATGCTGGTTGCTCCAACAATGCGCCTCTCTATTCATTTCAATCTGCCTACCACCACCTTTACTGCGAGAGGTGGAGAGACAGCTAGCTGGAATAGTGCGCAACTGGGGTGGTTGGTGTAAGCAAACACTCAGTCCCCTGACATCAGTTTAGTAAAAGTTTAAAAGTATTATGTTATTATATATTGTTATTGATATTGTTACTTTTCTGAAAAAAGAATTTACAAAATGTTCCATAGAGAGCAAGTAAAATGGGACACAAAACACAAAAAACAGCATGAAACTAGAAGAGGTCACTCATTAGAGTGCAGATCTCCTCCAGGCGTGTGTGGGGACACAAATTCTATATAAAGTAGATAGTTGTTTTTCTTTTGTGCCGCAACTAGAGAGGGGCTGAGAGGGGTTTTCCATGATGACTTGGATCTTGTCCCTCATTCAAAGACCCGAGGAGATTAGGCAAATTAGTCCGCTGACATATGAAACAGTGACGGCTGTTTTACACTTCATTTTTTAGAGTCGTGAAGGATCAGACTATTTAACCAATTTTAATCCCCACTTGTTGACAGATCCCATCAGCCTCTGACACTTTTTGCAGTGTTGTTCTCCCATGTGTCTGCTCTGTGTGCTGTTGACTTTCTTTGTCAGCAGTGTGTTTTATAAACTCACCCAGAAAATGCAACGTACATCCTCTACAATTGGATAAAGCAATTGCATATTAGACTGATATGCCAAGTAGTAGTAAGAGAAAGTTATGGTCGAGCAAGCTAGACAATGAGTGGAGTGAGGGAGGGGAAGTAAGAAAAATTTGAAAAACGTTTTCCAATTTTTTAATCACTGCAACCACAAGAGGTTCTTCATTATACCTTTTGTAAACATGTAGGCTAATGTGAAGTTTGTCTGTCCTTAAGAAACATGCCTTCCCTCCTCTTTGCACATCTTTGCAATCAACTTTTTTTTGTATGTAACAGCCAAACATAAGTATAAAAATTTGGTCGCATGCTGTGTGAATTGGTGATGATTGATGATGTCACTTTGGAGCAGAACTAAATGTGGTCTGCCAGAATTTGGCAACCATTCCAAATATATAGCCTAAATTTGGTTGCTCTAGCACTGAGGATTTATGAATTATGACTCAGTTCCTGTTTGTGCATCTTTGCTGCCAACCATAGCTGTGTAGTCTACATTTTCAAACTTGGGTAATAGCTGTTGGATCAACTCCGTGGGAGAAACAGTAAAAAATAGGTATTGCATGTAATTCCAAATGGCCCAAAACTGGTGACTCAAATGAAAAATAATTTCATTGCCTAATTTCACTAATTTGATTCAAGCTCAGGGTTCAGTAGTTATTGGTCAAAATGTAAAGTTGCTTATTGTAGTGCCACCTTCTGGACAAATGGTGTGATTTCGTTGCTGAAAAGTCTGGGAGATTTGAAAAATTTCCACCAAATTTTGCTGCCCTATGACTCACGGTCTCTGACATAGAGATTGTTTTAGGACAGAAAAAAGAGTAAGAAGAAGAAAATGCCTTAGGGCAATTGGATTTTATCATCAATTACTTAGTAACAAGTCTATAAATGTGTGTTTTAAGAAGTAATTTCAAAGAAGACTGTTCCATGGTGTAGAGGCTGTAATAGCAAATACCCAATCACTGATGGATTCTTCTTTGATTAAGGAATATAAATATCCAGTAATGGGCACATCTCACTTCACTTTCCTGACATATCTCTTTGGAATTTTGGGTTGACCTCATGAAATAGAGATAGGCTCTTGAACATGATGTTGAGAATTGTGAGGATGTTCCAAGTGAGGCTCCAGTTCATGTAATACAGGCAGAATATTAAGCAGTCTATACAAAAAGGTGGAGGTCACACACCATAGGCATGATAAATGATTTCCATTAGAGGCTTAATAGAGTTTGGAGTCCATTGTCCTCCAGTAGTAGCCCACTCACCATACTGAACGACTTCTACCCATTTATTTGGTCTAATTAGAAGCTCATGCATGGAAACCCATGGTGACCAGTGGTAATGAATCCGCTAAACCACAGCTTGCCTTAGTTACCGGGGAAAGCGTCCTCGATGGACCTCCATAATCTGTCTTAATCATGTATCACATCAGCCAGAAACGTACAGTCCCAGCGCTCTGAGCCAACCTGTTGAGCGTCTTATCATAATGAAGAATAATTACCATAAAATGAACATTGTTGATATTATGCAAGATTATATGTGGATAAATACCATTGCTAATCCTAAATGTCTGAATGTTCAATTTGTATATTTTGTTTATAAATGCCTCATTTCAATTTCGATTGTGCCTAAACTGGATACTTGATTCATTCAGACCTAAATATTATGTTTCTGAGGGTTCAGCATGGCCAAAAACATCTCTGGCAGTTCTGCAGTGCTGTGCAATGTCAATATGCTTTTAGACTCCAGGATTTAATTATTCTCACCCATGTATATTGCCTAGGAATACAGATTCCATGCAGATGTTAAGTAATTCCGGTAGCTTTTCCAGAATATGAACAACCCAGCATCACATTTTTTCATTTGGGCATGTTAGAGTAAATGAGAAATAAAAAAGGCTGGTGTGGAGCTCCGTGAGGCATGTTAAGAATTTACGTTATTCTAAGTGCATATTTCCCTACTCACATGCTTCCTCAAATCATCTCTTAATGCCTGTAAGCAAGTCAAAGTCAAAGTCATAAACATCCAAAAAGTGATGCAACTAAAATCTTACTTAGGCAATTTTCAACATTTTGGCTATGAAGTAAAAAAGTTAAAATCTGAGCTTGGCATTCCCACTGTGTTTGACTATGGGAGAAATGATGAATATTGAGCATAAACAGCATAATAAGGCTTCAGGAGGAAGATGATTTGATAGAACGGTGAAGGATTTGTTTTGCACTTTTGAGAATTCATTTGACAGTGACAAAGTTGCAAGCTGCTGATTAGCTGGTGTGTAGGTGCTTATTTTAATATTTCAGTGTTAATTGCGCTCTCTCTCTCTCTCTCTCTCTCTCTCTCTGTGTGTGTGTGTGTCTTCTGTTGTGTTGTGTTGTGTTGGGGGAAGGGGCTTTATGTGAATCTTTTAAAAGCAAGGAAAAGGCAGAACTTGCCAGCAGGCTGTCAAAATAGCATGCACTGCCGACTTGCCTCTGAAGCCATATATTCTTTATATTTGAAACCTTTATTTATCCAGGAAATGTTTTTGGAGCACCAAGGCTCCTATTCAGCAATGCCCTGCTTCACATTTCAAACATTTTAACACATTCACCGATGGAGATTCCCAGTGCAACCAGTCTTCTTCTACTGTTGGCCACTAAGCAGCTACATTAGAAAATCTCAGGGTTGAGTTCAGTGTTTATTGAAGGGACGGACAGTGAGACTCAACCTCTTTTCCAACCTACATACTCTCAGTCCAGAGGTTTGCACTGTCCGCCTTGTGGTCGCTTCTTTACCTTCAGGCTACTGCTATCCCAGAAGGCACTGTATCCACTTGTCTGCAATAACATATCCAAGGACAGTGATATTGACTGACAGTTCCCAGAGTAAATCAAGTTATCCTGATTCCAAGCAAGCTAAAATAATGGCCTGTCAGCAACACTGCTGCTTTTGCTAAAGACTGTTTACTTTCTGCAAAGATGTGCCCCCATCCCTCTTCTTCTATACCTCAGCATGAATATTAAGCTAACGAAGATAAGGTAACAAGCGTTAAAATCTTCATAGTCTATTATGTCTGTTTACAGAAGGTTTGTTCGAGAAGAAAAAAAACCCTCCCTTGCATAAATTTCCATCCTCAACATCTACTGTGCCATCCAACATTTTGTGTGGGGAAGGAAAGAGAAAACAAAAAAAGAAGTCTGGCAGCAAAGCAGAAGCTTAAGGCAGTTCCCTGTCAGGTGGTCCATTCATTCCATGCAAGTGTAAGGAAATGTGCTTTCACATAAGAAGTACTGAGGTATGTTTGAGAGATTATGTCCATGATGTTTACAATAATTTCTCAACACATATACAAATGGATGGAAATCATGGAAAACAGTCTTAATGTAAATGATTAATGCAAAGCCAACCCAACAAACTGAAATATGCTTTTACTACTTTAAATTTGTATCAGTTTGTGAAACACACTTTTTTTGTTTGCTTGAATTGTTCTCCTTGTCTATAAATTATAGTGAAAGACAGAAGATGAAAGAGATGATGTGAAACGATAGCGATTAACAGTTGGCATACCTTTACTTACCATAAAACTAATCTTATGGAGTTTCTTAAGGATCGGTTTGTCAGCATTTTGATTAATCAATGCAATGAAGTTTGAGGACCATCACATTCTATGCACAGGTGTCATCCCTTACACTGTTTGTAGTGCTGGGGAGAAAATCGGACCGAGCGGTGAAAAATGGATCTTTGCAAATGTTTAAATAGGTGGGAAGTCAACATCCCAAAGTGGCTGAGACCGAGACAACTCTGAGTCACACTAGACAGAAGATTTAGATGAGTTCTTGAGAATAGAAAAGTGGTTTTGAGTCCAGACAAGACCAGGACCAGACTGACGTATTGCAGGAAATACATGGTATGGATGTGACCTCCAATCCACCAAGATAAATTCACCAGAATTAATCAATATCATTTTTTTCTCATCTGTGAATTAATCCTGATAAATATGAACAATAGCAACTGTTTGATCACTTACAATCTCTTTATTGCAACCTTCAAAATAAACAAGTTAGCACAACATCTGCTGACAAAACAAAATTGGAACTACTACAGCAAAACACAAAAATTGAATTATTTCAGCATCCCCTTTAGCCTTTTTGAAAAAGACAATAATTCAGTTGAGTGCGCTGCTGCTGAGGAGCAAGAAATGAAGAAAAAGAAACAGAATATAGAAATAATGGCAAAGGAACTCAATCAAGTAAAGGAGGATCAACGTGAGAAGAACACCAAGGAGGCAATAAACTGAGTACTTAACACATTTAAAGACTTCCCTCTACAAAAAGAAAAGATCAGTGGCCTGTGGATGTCAGCCTGTTAAATGATCTACTGGACCTCTATGCTTAAAAAAATTTCAACCTTGGGAATAATTCACCCAAGTACAATAATGATAGTAATCCCATTAAATGTTGCTGGTCTAAATGCATACTAATGCATGGCTTGACATGGCTGCAGAGTCTGAATCATTTTATAACCATCACACCACTGCTTTTTAACTGCAGGACAGCTGAACAGAGGGGAAGGGGGGCTTCAACAGCAGGACAACCAAAGTTAGTAGCAGGACACCCACAGTTAGTGGTAAGATGCCAAGACACCCACATTTAGAGGCAGCATGGTGCCGAGACGCCTACATGTAGCTGCAGTCCAATGCCAGGACATCCACATTTAGCAGCATGACAGCCATACACTGATACCACTGCAGTTACACAGCATACAAATCACTTAAACTGCATGCAATCAACCCAATCAGGAAAACCTCATATGATTCACCCCATGAGTCGATCATTGTTCACTCCAATACTTTGTAATCCTTATTCCCGCTAGACCCCTTGGACCAGGGCCACGCTGGCCTTAAACCATGGTGATGCCACCACTAGAGAAAAGCATGTGTGGGAAAGGCAGTAATTAAGATTCAGTTTCTTAGTTAGGCAGTGAACTACATTCCCTGCACCAAGCTGGAGTGAATGATGACGAAAAACAGCAGAGCACTCTTTTGCATAAATTATTTACCCTATTGATGAAGTAAGATGATTATGAGTAAGTAAGTGCTGATTATATTTTACTTTTTGGGCTGTTAGCTGATAATCTTATTCAGCACGAATTACAATGAGTGCGACAGCAGAATAAGCTTAAACTCCTGCATCAGCAACATTATATGGAGCTAATTGTGAGGACTGCAAGGGGCGAAGCCACAACACCCTGAAAACTGATGAAAAAATTTCCCTGTGACCCTAGAGCGATTGTATTTGATAGAGAGGAGTCAGGCAAACAAATCAGAGACAATAATTTTCCTTAAACTAATAAGGGAGCATTCTCAGCAGTGTGGATAAACGGGGAAGATAATTGAGAGTAAGATGGTTAAACAGACACAGTATCCTGTTTTCACTGTCAGCCAGGTCTCCATTTAGTTATCACACATATGCACATTGACAATATGAAAGATGAAAGATATGAAATGAAATGAAAGATATGTAAACACATTTCTCTAAATGTTTACATCTAGCCATATGTCATCAAAACAGGGATGTACAGTAACAGTGTCATGCATAAATAAACCATTCATCTGAAACTGAGAATGTTAGAAAAGAGGAAATTATGTATTTCTATTCAGGAACAACATGCATGCCTATTTTGCTCTAATAAATTGACAATCATCCAACACCCACTTGTTCCACATCTCAGGACATCTGGCCTGAAAAAGCAAAATGGAAATAACCTTACAGCTACAAATAACCAGTGCTTCAAATAATAATCTGTTAGTGTGAATCGTGTAATGTGAATAGTGTGAAGAGTTCAGAGTACAGACTCTGTACATTTGCAGGTCTATGCATGTATAGATTTCTTGTTTCTGAATTGCCAGTGTCTATGCAACAACAGACACTGATAGACATGGACCATCTGTGCTGCTGTTCTGCCATGTGGTCAGCCGTAGGTTTGAGCATTCAAATGTTTATGAACCATTATATGACCATTTCTGGGGCTGATTTTCAGCGTTTCCCACATCCCTGTTCTCAGCAGATAGTGCTCTTGGCTTTAGAAGATGACTGCATCTGACAAATGCTGGGCTGTATAGGTGAATTATATGGAGCAGGGAAGACAAATGTCCTCAAGTGCATTTATGCTTGTAATGTCAGCCCTGCCATAAAAATACCATGCTCATGGCCTATATAAAGGTGCCAGGAGTGTAAAGACACAGGAATATTGGACATGTGATACTGTGCCACATCGTTTACCCAGTTCACCCAAAGTATATGGCATCATGGAGTCTCAATTTGCCTCTACTAGAGACTAGAAAGGGGATCTATCTTTTTTTTTTTTTTTTTTTTTTTTTTT
>OMKZ01024602.1:2149-19411 GCA_900302535.1 Neoniphon sammara
GAACAATAACAACAAAAACAAACAAAAAAGTTGCAGGAAACAGCCCAGAACATTTGAGAGGGCTAGTCTGTGCATCTCTCTCTCTCTCTCTCTCTCTCTCACACACACACACACACACACACACACACACACACACACACAGAGACACACACAGTTTTTGATCTTGCTGAAAAGAAATGCTGCATTCATATCCTGCAATCATATCCTTAGCCAAATGTGATCCATTGCCCATGAATAACAACACCTTGTTTAGTCAGTTTTATTTTTTTCTGTGAAATCATTTGTGCTCCATTTACACCCATGTGTTGCTTATCTTCTAGGAGGGAAAATGTCTTTATGTGGTGGTGCTGATGGCTATGTTTTGGTGCACAGAGGCCCTTCCTTTGGCTGTCACTGCAATGCTTCCAGTCTGCCTCTTTCCAACTCTGGGAATCCTTCCATCCAAAAAGGTCTGCCCTCAGTACTTCCTCGATACCAATTTTCTCTTTCTCAGTGGTCTTGTGATGGCTTCAGCTATCGAGGAATGGGGCCTGCACCGCAGAATAGCCTTGAAGGTCCTTAAAATTGTTGGAGTAAAGCCAGCCTGGTGAGAAAATATTTTAAACTCTATTAGAGTACCATTTAAGCAAGAACACTCCTTTTCTGAGGACAAGTTTTCTCAGTGCAGTCATCAAAAAAATCAATCATGCGCTTACTCAAACTTTTGTATTGCATTATGTTCCCATGCAGGCTGATATTGGGAATGATGTTCACCTCGTCATTCCTGTCCATGTGGCTTAGCAACACTGCCACCACAGCCATGATGCTCCCCATTGCTAATGCCATCCTGGAGAGTCTTTTTGGAGACCTCGAGACCCTGAAACAGAAGTGCAAGTGCATTGAGGATCCTGAGAATGATATAATAAATGGTAAAGCATGTAGTTTTTATTATAACAAAGCAACTGCAAGTGCTTCCTTAAGACTGTTACCTCACACATTTACTCTGAACCCCTGTTCTCTCCAACTTGTAGCTTACCTTAAGTAATAATAATCCACTCACCACCAAAGCACGGCGTAATTACTATGGTCAAAGGCACGACGCGTGCAAGCCAGGATTACTTTGCTGTAAAAATGTATCTTTGCCTCACGTCCACTTTGACACCAAAGACAGATGTTGTATTGCTTTAACCTTGTCTGCACGAGCCTTTAATATATAACCCAGGAATGTAACTTTCCACCGCATCTTGTTCTAGCACACTGATCTCCTGGATGCAGAGTTAGTGAATGCACAAGTAATTGATTGATGATGCAGGATTGCGTTCATATATTACTGTCATGTATTAAAAACCAAAGGTCTTCCTTGTCTTTTTTATATTTCATGGTTGCATGTAAACCTCACACCACCTCTTTGCCTCTGTTTCTTTCAGGTCAGTCTACTGTAAACCTGCAGTCTGTACAGTCACTGCCTGTGGAAAAACAAATACTATCTATAGAGGGGTAAGATAGAGATTTGACTCATCACTTGACATTTACTGAGTCATATGCTGTGTCATAACACCTCAGACGCTAACTCAGATTTTGTGTAAATGGTGTGAATCTGGTTAACACCTTTGCATCTTAAACTCTACACATGACATTTAGCAGCTTGCTAACTCTGTCGGAGTTCATGTAATTACCCACTGTCTTTGTTAAATACACACAAAACCGTAGATAAACAAATCTCTTCAAAAATTCAAAAGGATGGATGGAACAGATCAGAGCGAAGTGAGGACAGCGGAGGAGATTCGAGCAGAGTCGGAGTATCAGATGAAGGTGTGGAAAGGATTCTTGATCTGCATCCCTTATGCAGCCAGTATCGGAGGCACTGCCACCCTGACGGGCACCGCGCCAAACCTCATCTTCATTGGACAGCTGAAAAGGTGACATTTTTAGAGACACTGGGAAACATATTCTGAAACAGTGCAGACAGCATCCCAGGTAACTTAAGTTTTTCCACTGCATAAAAACTGTTTTGCCTTTTTTGACAGTCATTCTTTTGTTTAATAGCTACTTTCCAGACTGTGACCTTATCAATTTTGGTTCTTGGTTTGCGTTCGCCTTCCCCCTCATGGTTCTGTTCCTGTTCTTGGGATGGATATGGATCGCGTTTCTCTATGGGGGATTGAATACACGGTATGGTGGCATCAGACATTTACACACTATAGATTATTTGATTGGTTAATTAATGGTATGGAATAGACATTTCTGTTGATATCCATTACCAAAATCATACGGGTTACAAAGGCAGTTTTAATGCCAATAGTCAAAGATATACATGTTATATCCAGAAATATTATGTCCATAAAAGCCATTAAGTGACACACATACAGTCCACTTCTGTACCAACAATACTTTTGTAACGGAAGGAGATAAATTAAAAGTCATTTTTCTCAGTTTAACTGCTCATACACTTACTGCTATTTGTAATTGGGCAGTTGAGTATAATTGTCATTCTGGTTAGGGGTGTGATACTAGAGTTGTAGGCTGAGCTTTCATTTTCTTTTTCTTTTTTTTCTTTTCTTGAAATCCCTGTCTCACTATTTCCATGCTGTATCTGTATTGCCTTTATTTTATGCAGATTGTGTCTCAAGAAGCAGGACCGAAGAGCACAAGCAGAAGCCAAAGCCAAGGCTGTAATAGATGAAGACTACAGAAAACTAGGGCCCATAAAGTGAGGACCCGTGTATGTCTTCAAATCTCATGCAGTAGAGGGTGAATGAATGCATTTGTACCATAGAGCGCTTCACTGACGTTTGTTTTACGTGCTCAATTTCAGTTTTGCAGAGGGAGCGATCTCTTTCTTTTTCGTGCTGTTTGCCGTTCTGCTGTTCACGAGAGACCCCAAATTTGTCACGGGCTGGTCAGTGTTTTTTAACAAAGGGTAAGCAAGGCACGCTTAATGAAAACATGCAATAACTAAATGTCAGTAATTTAGTACATGTATATATTTAGTTACTGCACTTATTGTCCTCCTCTCATCCCCTTTCTTCTTCTTGTCTTGCAGGTATGTGTCCGACGCGGTCACTGGTGTGATAATTGTCTCGATACTCTTCTTCTTCCCTTCCCAGAAACCTTCTCTCAGCTGGTGGTTCAACCCTCAAGGTCAGTATGGGAAATGCCAGATTTTGCAAACACTATAAACTGCACAAACTCCACCACAAACACCTCTCAGAAAATAAATTGGTTAGAAATAGTACAAGTACACACTGGATCACTGCTCCAAATATGTAAAACAGAATTAAGAGGAATGTTTTGCCCCCACAGGCAAAACCTGGAACTCTTTTGCCTGAAAAAGGCCCTGTGGGCTCAAAATGTTCCTGTCTATACTGTTAGTGTATGTTTGGAGCTGTGATACAGTTTCCCTTTGAGCTACATTTATAATACTTATAATACTTATAATACATGTAATACCAGCACCTGACCTAAACAGGTTGGATGTGCACAAGACTACAGTGCTCTGCTAGAAATAATGCTCAGATAATGATGTAATCATTTACTTACAATTGTTTAGTTGTCATATTTTACTAATAATAATTAGACTTATTTGGCATTTTCAGTGCTATACAAATGGGATATTACCACTGATTATGTTGCAGAGTGCTGTAGAAAAAGGACAAACTAAAAGTAACACCCAATAATTAGCTATAGCTATAATAAAGGAAAACAACAATTTTTTTCACTTTCGTTTTAAAATGATATGCAGCCAGTCTAAAGTTAATATTGATGACCGGGTAATCTGAACAGTAAAAAAGACATTTAGTCTGCACACAGAACTTGTGCGTCAGCTATTGCCGAGCATTGAAAATATGCTGAGGAATGCTGGTGATGCAGATTAGAAAGTCTGAGAAGTTTCCCGTCGGGAGGAGAGACTGTGGTCCGTTGTTTCTGTGATTATAGTAATCTCTCCTACGGCGTTGCCACACTTGGAGCTTTTTAGCTTGTGTGTGTCTCTGTGCATGTGTGTGCGTATGTGTGTTTGTGTGTGTTGTTGGCGGTGTGTGTGACTGCGAACGCTATGTTCAGCTGGTCAAACAAACCACTGGACTTAGAAGTAGGAGAACAAAAACAAACAATTCATTGGGTTCACTTTATATGTGTGAATTTTAAGGTTAACAATTTCTAATTCTAGTACATATATTTCTCTAATTCCTTTTTCAGGCGTTTCTACCTTTATTGAAGTGAAAGTGATTTTGCATACATGGTTTATTCAATGTCTAATAATGATGTATATCACCTATCTGCAAATGTTTTTCCTCAGCTTCAAATACTCCTTATGTTCCTCTCTTATCTTGGAAGAAAGCTCAGGACTGCGTCCCATGGAATATCATTCTGTTGCTCGGTGGAGGCTTCGCTATGGCCAAAGGGTGCGAGGTAAATTTGATTAGGCTTGTTGAGACTGGCACAGATCAAAACAGTGCACTATAATTCCAGTTGCAACTCATTTTGATAGAAAAATCCTATTTTGTTGGTTGGTTTGCATGTTTTCTCATGTTCATTTGGATTTTGATTGTTTCCCACAATCCAAAGCCTTGCAGGTCAGATGGATTGGAGACTGATGATCACTGAGATGTCAACAAGTGGGGATCCTAGTCAATAAACAAACAAATCAATAAACTGTCCTGTGTTATAATATGTCCTTTTCCTCCACTGTTGGCTGCCCTCTGCACTGTTTTGGACTGTTTTCTGTTTTGTGTCAATATGTACTAGTTATGTTTCTGTTTGTGACCTTTGACCTGATCTTGTGGCGTTCTGCAGGAGTCTGGACTTGCCTCTTGGATCGGAGGCCACCTTGAGCCTCTGGCCCAGGTCCCCCCTGCTGCAGCTGGGATTTTGATCACAGCTTTCCTGGCCTGTTTCACCGAATTCGCCAGCAACACTGCCACAATCATCATATTTTTACCCGTCATCGCTGAACTGGTAAGAACATGCGGTTTGTCTCCAACACAAGATGGCTTTAGACAGTTTATAGGTACCTGATCCTGCAGTCTACTGGCTTGGTAGGGTAGCACTTTACAGTACTTACAGTGTTATTCATAAGGCATTGTAAGCATGACCGGCAACATTTTTATATGAAAAAACACCTGTTTGATCAGCCCAGTCACAAAATGTGGCTGTAAAAGAGGAAAATGTTTTCTCCCCCCTAACAGACCTTTTTCACAGCAGCCATTTCAACGCGAACCAGCAGGTAAACACAGGTGTTGCTAATGATGTTAATTAAAGTTCTGTTCCAAGTGAGCCAGAGCCTCTCTAGTGACCCCGGCTCTGTTAGACATAAATGCAACAGAACCTTAATTAATATCATTAGTAACACCTGTGTTTACCTGCTATTCCCATCAAAACGACTGCTGTGAAAAAGGACTGTTGAGATGCAGGGGATTCAGCCTTTTTGTTTCTCTGCCCACAGGAAGAGACAAATCAAAACTTCAGAATAAAACACAAAACGGGAGCAGCTCTCTGTCCGGAGAAAGCTGGACTCACCAACATTAGATCTTTTGCCTCTTTCATCCCTTTGGTATAAAACATCACAGATTGGCAAACACGTGCGTGCTGTGTGCAGTTTACCAACGTCATACAACTGCAGACCAAATCTCAGTTACCGCTCACTGCCATTTAGAGCCTCCAACATGAGAGGTTACTAAGCTTTGCAGCTTTAATAATAATTAATTATAGAATGAAAAAAGGGAGAAAAAGATCTCACACGCTGTCCACTCAAAAAAGTTTAATGAGATGTTTCGGTCCAGTGGATCTTCATCAGGCAACAAATATATGTAATTAATATGTTCAATACTGTATAATGAATACATTTCACTCTGTTGCACAAAGCAGATGAAACTCCCATAAATTACATGTCTTCATCTTTACATCTCATGACTGGACACTGATCATCTATGTATTGATTAGTTTGTTGTTTGTCTGTTTTGGACACTGGGAATTTGGATACTGGGAATTAGACTCAGAGGGTTTTAGTAAGTTACTGAAGCAGCTTGACATCAGCTTTGTTTGGATGAAAGATTAAATTGTTCGGCACTTATTATATGATTATATTGTTCTGTAATAACCAGTTTAGAATTACTATTTTGATAAATTAGAAAATTTATTTAGGCCATGGAAAAAATATTATAAACAAATAAAAATACCAACAATAAAACGTGATAAAAGTCTGGAGGGTAAATATAACAGATTCATGATGATAATGTATCATCACATGATGAGGTCACATGAGAGCATCAACAGGTAGACAGGTAACAGGTATGTCACATGACTTCTAATCAAGAACATGAGAAATATCATGAAATATAATTCGTTCATGAAGATGACAGTCATGTAGAAGGGGGAAAACTGATCAATCATAACGAAAGGAATTCTTCTATAAGCACTAAAAAGTCATATGGAAGTGGATTTGTCATCGCCCTATAGACTGAAATTCACTTTGCATGACCTTCTAGTTAGTCAGCAGGTTCACAGGCTTGTTAAACTCTTGCAATAAATGTTGTATATATTTGTATGCCTGTTGGACATTAACTGCTGTTGTTAGTAATCATTATCTGAGGGGTTTGTGCGCTGCATTGGTGCTTACACTGCAGCCGTTACAACATGTTTAAGGGATTTGGTAAATGTACTCTGAGTCCTCTTGATGGCAAACCACATGCTCTATTCACATTGGTCCTATAGTTTCCTATGCACTAGTGCTTATCATAGGAAAATCTTAACCAGACAGTCTGTCAGCAGTAAATATGGTTTAACATTATCCTATACAGTGCCAGTGGTGGAAAGTAGAGTACAAATCTGTTGTTACTGTACTTAAGTACATTTGTCAAGTACTAGCACAGACTCAAGTCTGTACTAGTACTTTCAATTTCAGAGACTTTTGACTTATACTCTACATTTTTAAGTGAATATCGATACTTTTTACTCCAATGAATTAGTTTTTTTTCTTTTTTTTTTCTTCTTCTTATTTGTCAAACCAAATCAAACAACTGAGCCAATCCCCTGAGCGCTTGTACTGGAAATACTAATCAATCTCTTAGAAAACTGTTTCTCGTTTAGTTTTTGTAAACTGGTCTCGGTATATATTGAAAATTCATCTGCAGAAAAAAAAGAGGAAGGCATATTTCATGCCCTGTTATAGGCTCTGCTACATATCGGCAGTGAATATAAGTACTTTTACTTTTAATTCTTTGAGTGCATTTTAAGTCTAGTAATTACATACTTTTGCTTAAGTAGAAATGACAGAGTGGTACTTTAACTTTAACTAGAATAATTCTGTGTTAGAATATTGATACTTCTACTTAAGTGCAATGCTTTAGTACTTCTTCCAGTACTGCACAGTGTACAACTTTGTGTCTACTGAATATATCCTGCCTTCATAAATGTTCTGCTGTATACCTTTGTCTCTACAGGCTATGCGTGTTTCAGTGAACCCTCTCTATTTCATGATGCCGGCAACAGTCGGTTGTTCATTTGCCTTCATGCTGCCAGTGTCCACGCCACCCAACTCCATCGCCTTCGCATCAGGACACCTTATGGTGAAAGACATGGTAAGCTCCTTCCATCCAAAACAAAATAAATGTTACTGTGCAAACTGCAATAAAAGCCCTATTCCTAATTTTTTCTTCCTATCTTCTCAGGTGAAAACTGGCTTTATCATGAACATTCTGGGCGTCCTGTCAGTCTCCCTGGCCATGAACACATGGGGCGTCGCCATGTTCAACATGAACACTTACCCAGAATGGGCTCAACACACCAACATGTCCACTGCTGTCACTGCCATGCACATCCCGCCTGTCGCAGCTGTCAATGCCACTCTCTGATTACTCACTCTGTCTCAACATGATGAAAGTATCAATACATTGTATGAAGAGTTAACACTAAACAGGGTCAAAAGTGAACATCAGTACACACGTACTCCATATCATACAAGTGGTAGAGCATTGTGGGAGTTTGAGCTGTTACCTGTTTTCATGCATTTTTATGAGCTTATTATACTCAACTATCGTTTTTTGGCTCTGGAGTCTTGAGGAGATTGCAACCCATCTGCCTCCTGCCTCATGCTGTGAACTATTAGTTTTGGCAGAGAGGAGCTTCACTCCTGACACTTCAAGAATGTAGAGTTTAAAAACACATTGGGGCTACATTATTTTACAGTCTTCCCTCATGAAACTGGACAGGAGAACATTTAACCCTACTGTGAAGTGCAACAACTTGACCTCTCGTGGTGGTGAGGAGTTTTTCTCTAGTCGGAGACTCCTGTGTGGCTGCAGCTGCTTGTGCCGACGCTGCTACACTGACATCTGCTGGTACAACGAGACCTGACTGTCCTGAGACACTACAAACCTTTGTGAATAATTCCTTGAAAATG
The DNA here is from genome assembly GCA_900302535.1 of Neoniphon sammara. NCBI lineage: Eukaryota > Metazoa > Chordata > Actinopteri > Holocentriformes > Holocentridae > Neoniphon > Neoniphon sammara. Next base: position 10,527 of record OMKZ01024602.1, read on the forward strand.
TTTTTTTTTTAATTTTATTTCTTTTTTGTTATGAAAATCAAACAGACATTATGTTACTCATATGTTACATTTAGTTGCCAAAGCCATGGTTTGAATGTTTTTTTTTTCAACAATCATAATGACACAACGTAAACAATGTTCTGAATCTTTTCTACTTTTAGTGTAAGAATCCCTTCCAATGAATGTAAAACTTTATTACAAATTGATTTGCATTACATAACACTTGTTGCAACTCAAATAAATTGAGTTTGCTTTATGGTAATTTCTGTGTGGTGTCTGTGGTGTGTGGAATAAACTTAATTCAGAATCTAAGTTTAACACATTTCATTATTTGTTAACCTACGTAACAGCAATGCTAATACTACCTTCACCCCAACTGATAGGCCGCTGTTTGAAGAGAGATAGCATGAGGTTGCACATTCCCTATACTGTTTGTTTGAGGTCGTAAACTCCCTGAAGTCACAAGACCTGCTACAATGGTTAACTTGTGTGAGACTGTGATGGTTATTCAGTGTAGGTCGGTGTCAGAGGTCCCCAAGTGTTAAAGTGCAAAACCATCAAACGGAGGATTCAAACCCAACGTGACAGACTTGGACAGGATGTACACAGTCCAAGTACAACTTGTCTGAGTATGTTGGAAACTATTAATGATGTAACAAATCACTATTATTTGAACAGGAGGTGAATTTATTATATTTTCCATTTTAAGAATCCAGCGAGATGTTAAAATGTCACCCTAAACTTTTTTTTTAAACATTACAGTATTTTTTTTAACACTGCACATGACAAAAGACACCGAGATGGGAATGGATTGTGTGTGTTGTGTGTGTGTGTTTGTATGTGTGTGAGTGTGGTGGGTGATATGTTTTAAAAATTAATGAAAAAATGTTTTTTGGGAAGTGCCCTGTACATGCATATGTTTTTCTGGTGCTTTAGAAGCCTTGCTTCTTATACTGCAAGTTTCCTAAGACGACAAAAGATCTGGTTTATTGGTTTTAATTATTTACTTATTATTATAAGGTTTTTACGACTATACTGTCAAACAAAGCATTTGAAATGCAGTCAAAACTACACACACAACAACACTATTAACTTACAACTTGTTAAAACGTTACTGATTCAGCATATGAAATCCCTTCACAGTGGCATAATTTTAACAAAAGTCCACAGTTAGCAGTTAAGCTAACGACAGCTAACTTTCAGTGAGTTAACTTTTCATACAGGAATTATTTAAACTACCTGGAATACAACATTTAAATGTAATGTTAATCCACACAACTTAAAAAATACTGATTGTCATTTCTCTCTCCTGGATGCATGTCAGAAGCGGTTTGCCGTCAGCTGTGGTGTTGCTATCAGCAGGTTGTAATAGGAATACTAACTGGTCCAAGTGAAAGTCGCCTGATGTGACACCGGCATTTTGAATGGCTGTTGCATGAACTTTGTTGCACAAAGTTCAAAGAGTTTCAACTTGATGCAGCCAGGTTGCAAGCTGCATCTCAATTAATTGCAGGGAGCGATACACAGCCAAGTTTCACATAACTCTACTCTCACCTACAAGAATGTGAAACAGGCAACAGCTTATATGTATACAGAGAGAGAGAGATATGGTCTGCACACAATTAATATTGGCTTACAGATAGAAAAGCAACATTTTGATAAACAATTGGCTAAAATGTTGCCTTTCTATATGTAGGCCAATAAATATTAACTGTTGGGAGCCTAATAGAGTTTGCAGACCATCTCTCTCTCTCTATATGCAGCATTTTTTTTCTCTTACACCTGTTCAAAGGTTTTTCACTGAATGTGCCACACATTTAGTTTTCGCAACAATTTATATGTATGCCGCAAAGTGTAGCTACCTACCTACATACAACAGGAAGTGTTTATGTAACCAGCCTGCATAACAAAATGCTAGCGGTTTGGTTTAGTACACTGATGTGTGAAGAGTGGTCCTGCTCCACCACTTTCAGATTTAAACACTGAAGTTATTTACAAAACCTCATCCTGGGCAAACTAATATTGGCCCATTATAGTTGAAGAGTTTATTTGCAAAAACAGATGTCCTCCGTTGCTTTCATTTTCATGAAACTTTTTTTTTTTTGTCTTTTTTTTTCATATCATATCAATAAAAAAGCACACTATTAGGCTAATGCATAGGTAATATTGTGACAAATTTGTAGATTCAGAAAATATGTTATGTGAAGCATTACATACAACCGTCAATTTTTTTAGTCATTTATTTATATATTTTTAGGAATGGCATTTATCTGTTTCTCCAAATGAACTCGTCATTTGTGCAGCCTCCTGTCACTCACTTCCAGCTGTTTATCTGCTGAGTTCCACTTAGATGGCTGCTGTACCAGATACCGAGGATCTGCCCTGAACTTGGTAAATCAGCCTTCTCTTACTCTGTTCCCTGGTCATGGAACGACCTCAGGAACCTCTTGCAGTCAGATGTTCTGGACTCTCTCTTTGGCTGAGTTTAAAGCCCAGTTAAAAGACTGTGACTGAAGACCACAAATGCTTTTCTTTAGCTGGCTCTCACCATTGTTTGTTGTATCTGTCACTCTAATTCTTGTGCTTTTAACATTCTTGCCTTTGTAACTCTGTAATGGCATGCTATCTTGGTCAGGTCCCCCATGAAAAAAGAGATTTTAATCTCAAGGGACTTCTTGATTAAATAAAGGTTAAATAAATAAATAAAAAATAAACAAGGATACTGTATTTGATATCTGTTACAAAGTGCTTGTTGGTTTAACCCAATATTACAGATTACACAGCCTTGCTATCTGTAAAACTGCACATAGCCTGTCTCTCTACACCTCTCAGTGTGATGACAGAGAAAAGGCCTGAGTCATACTGCATGTGAATATGTCATGCCTGTCCATATGATTTTGTGCGCCATGTATGGTCACAGGAAACAGGACCTTTCTTTCCACAAGGAACACAGAGGCGACCCACAAATACCAATATGACAGTGACTGTAAGAGCAAGTTCCCCTTTTCCCTCGGAGTCGCACAGCCTTTCTCAGACCTGTTCATCCAACTCATATTTCCTTCGGCAGAATGAAGTTCATTACAGAGAACCTTTTCATCCCTCTCAGGTAAGTTTTTTTTTCTCAGCCCTTTGGATTAAGTTTGATTAAGGCTGGTTTCACATTTTTCTGAAATGATGACACCAAAGATGAAATATTTTCTCTATCTATCTATCTGTCAGTCTGTCTGTCTATAGATGCTGTAACTAGTTAAACACATTCTTAAAGGGTAACTCAACACTAAATTACTTTTTTGAGTTTTAAAGGTTATTATACTGTCCCTATTAGATGGTTAACAGTAATTCTGAGAAAGTCATTTTTACCCTCTGTATGGCTCAAAAAGCTTGGTACATTGCCTTTATGGGTGAGAAGATTAGTTTGGTTTTTACTTTCATTCTCTGTATGCCAGCATCATTGCAAATGTGATCTAATGTTGGACAATGAAGCATGCTATTACTATGATACTTGAGATTATAGGGCCTGTTTGTCAAAATCTATGCAGTAAATGTTTCTGTGCAGCAGCTTGTAGGTATGGATGAGCTTCACAGTTTGGAAAAGAAGGTTTGAATTCAAATCTGTTATACGTATTAATTGTGGTTTAATTGAATGTGAAAATATTTTTAGTTTGACACTTTGAAGAGTTAATCTAGACGATGCTGTGTCTTTTCTCCTCAGGATCAGGGCAGCTGCCTGCCGACAGGCCCTAACATCTGTCCTGCCTTATCTCTGGGATGTTTACTCTGCACCGACGCCGCTTGGCAAAGACGTCCTGACTCTGCTGTCTCTGTGCTTCATGATCGCCATGGTGACTGGCGGCCTGCTTCACCGCTGGCTGTCAAAGACCCTGAGATACGACCATGAGGCATCTGTCACGACTGTCTGTATCTACAGCGTGGCCGTCTCCCTCTTCTCATTCCTCTGTCACCCTCTGCGCTGCGTGCTGACCATGATTCTGCCCACCGTCTGCAGCAAACAGGGCCGCAAACTCATCATCTCAGCCTCCTTCATGATCTTGGTGTTGAATGTCATCCCGAATATTTCACTGAACGTCGGCGCGGTGGTGCACATCCTGAAGTGCACCTCTGAGGGCTTTGCGAGGACTTTGTTGAACTCGTCTGATCCTTTGAACAGGGCCAAGCGAGACCTGGTAGAAGAAACCATCAAAGTGAAAAAAGAAGACTTGAGCATTGTCACTAATTTAAGGAAGTTAGAGCACTTTACGCATATCGATGTGTCAGAGGTCAAAAGGAGGTTCATGGATCTGAGTGGGCAGATAGAGGTCAACTTCTCACACGCCAGGAACCTGCTGAAGGAGTGCAAGTTGCTGTCAAACCGGATTCTCGCCGCCATTTTTGTTATTTTACTAATTGTTGAATCAGCACGTTACTTGAAATCTTATCTGACATCCATTCAATTTGACAATGCATACCTCACCAAAGAACTATTACAAAAAGCTTCTGATGCTGGCAGCAAAATATCTGCTGAAAAAATTATTCATTCCTTAAGCTGTAATATAACAAATCAGGAATGTTCCTCCTGTTTCATATCAATAGTTGTGGTAACATTATATTTCACTGCAATGACCTTTATAGTTGCTTTAGATCACATTGTGTATCATCTAGTTGAGGTGAGCGTGCCATGGCTGCTGGATGTTCCCACTACCACTGCCGTCCTAAGTGTAAATTTTAAGGTAAGAAGAAACACTGGTTGTGGACTGAATTGTGACAACACATTGAAAGAAGCCACACTTTTAAGGGTATTCATGTATTCTCTCTTTTTTCTCTTGAGGTTCGTTGGTTCCTGCCTGCGTTCTGTATCATCCCACAGTCTTGTGCCAAACAGGAGCTCACAAACTTCCACAGGGACTATAAGTGGACCTTTGGACCCCAGTCATCGCACTGTGAAGTGACAACTTCAGCTCCGAACCTGGCAGTGACAGTCCTGCTGGGATCCCTCTGGCTGATGAGCTACTGTCTGGTGTTTCTGGAGGTCTACGCCAGGCGAACGCGCAGGAAAGTGTGCGCGTCGTTTTTCAAAAGCCAGGAGGAGAAAAGAATCGCTTTCTTGTTGAAGAAAATACAAGCCAAGCAGAACCGGAAAGAACCGGAGACTATTTCTGTCAGTGTTGCAGGACGGTGAACTGTAGAGAGCAATTTTGCCCAATTTCAGTTTTAATTTTTATGATGATGTTTTTATTTAACTTTGGTCCTTCTTTTGGTTTGTGGCACAGCATTCAGTGGGTTTCAGTTTTAAAGAAGAGCATCCTGTGTGTGACTCACTGTCATCTCCTTTCCTGGAAAGAGCATCACTTGCAGGCCCACTCTGTCTCCACTCAGCAACACACTCATGTCATGTGGTTGTTGCAGATCTGGCACAACATCTCAATATGCAACTAGCTTGTTTGTGCAAAGATACAGAAGCTTCATTGGTCTCAGTTTTTACATGCTGCTGCAAAATAATAAAATCAACAATTATTTTTCTAAGCTCAAGTGTTTTTTTTCCCCCTTCATGTGCTGCAGACACCTCTGGGTTATTTGTTGTTTGTGCAGTTCATCCCCACTAGGTGTCACTAGTGTGTCTTGGACAGATGAGGACACAGTCTAGGAAATGAGCAGCAGGAGTTTGGCTCTTACAAATTCTGAGTCTTGTTAATGGCCTAGAGACTTTAACAGATGAGATGAAGCTGTTTCATGTGCTCATCCAATAACCCAGCAGCCTATTTCCATCAATTTGCCCTTACCTCAAAATTAACTTCTTTCTAGTGAGAAGTCTTTTGTATTTCATCAGTATCTCCTGCTTAAAATCCCCATGAGGCTTAAGAAGTGTATTTTAAGACTTCAGATATTAATAGAATACTGCTTCATCGTCTATTTTTAATCCAGCCGTTTTGTCCACTGCATGTTTGTCTCAAACTCCGCAGTGTGTGTGTGTGAGGATGACACAGTCTGTTGTTGTTGGTTCGGAAATAATAAATTATTCATATATTTTCTGTTAACAATGAATCTTCACATCAGTGTGCTGCATACTATATACTCAGCTTCAAACTAGGCAATTTCTCACCAGTAGTGTGGGCTCATCCTCATTTGAAATGCAATAAACTGATGGCTTTTTAATTGCAGTGCAAATCAAAATCAAAATAGTCAATTCATCATTTATCTACTCACCCAGTTTCCTCAGAAATCTGACAGTTGGCCAAGAAAGTTACACAGCTGTAGATGCATAAACACAATTATTGATTGAAATTCAGTCAGTGTGTCAGAAAATAAAGATAAAATGTATCGAGATAGAGTCAGCTAAAAGTTTTTGGTATTCTTCTCATTGTAGCACACACTCCATAGGACTGCGGTTCATTTATGTGCAGATAATTCCCTATAAAATAATTGCACTGCAGGGTTTTCTCTGACGGGGACAAGTTATCTACAGTTGATTAAAAACGAGGAATGGTGGAATGGGGCTGGACGCTCTTTGATTGAAAACTGTTTTGCTATGAAACACAAGCATGTGTCGGCCATTAGCATTCATACTGACACTGTAGGTCCATCTGCTGCTGGACAGAGGGGGCAAAGAGCTCTCCGACGAGGCTTCAAGTGCTTCATTACAGGCTGTTGTCTTGATTTTCAGAGGCAGATTGGATTCTCAGGATGGTCAGGTTGGCTGACAGGAGAACAAGGCTTGATGCTATTTGATGTGGATGGAAATACGGAATGCCAGACTTTGCAAGAATCGCTATCTACCACTCCATCAGACAGCCAGGAGCTGTGAAGGCTTTTCTTTCCCAAATGAGCAACCATGCGCACCTGGTGTCTCACAGAAATAGCGAGAAGCCTGCAATTTTTGAGGTGTGTTCCTGTTTATCCCTCGTGAGATAAGCTGATGGGGGGGAAAAATACCTCTAATAAGTATGATTTTGTTGTTCTGCACTTCTGAATCAGTGTGAAACCAGATAATCCAGAGCAATTAATTTTCCCTTTTGCACAGGATGAAGGATTAACTTAAATATGCCTGTCAGTGGGGGGAAAAAAGTGACATGCACCGTAATTAGTGTCATTTCTGTTCAATATTCAGTCATGAAAATAGATGATGCAAATGGTAGGCTACCTCCTTTGTTGTTAGAATAATTGCAGGACTTATCGCTATAGCCATGGTCACAGAAGTTGACGTGACATGCCGTGGCAGGAAGGGGAGGAGGAATTGATTTGTAAGTAGGTGGTTCCACGAGGCAGTGCATAGCATTGTGGATACAGTGGTGTATGATGAGAGGGAGGGGTGCACATGGAGGGAACCGGCAGAGAGAGAGAGAGAGAGAGAGAGAGGGTCATAGAGCCAGACAGACAGATGTGGATAACTAGTGCAGTACTGGAGGAGGACTGAGCAGTCATCTCGGTTTCCTTGTCGGAGTGAATGACACCTTTTGCAAATTATGGTAAGCTGTCAATTTCTTTCCTGACAATATTTGCAAAATATTTATTTCTCCTCCCTGACTTTTATTGCCTTGACTTAAATGGACTGGAAGAGTAGGAATAATTTATTCCTGCTCAGTCTTTGCCAGGCCTTGTTATCTCACCTTGGGCAACTAAATGGATCCATGTGTTTCATTTTTCCAGGATTCTTGTTTCTCACCCCTGAAGATCAATTGAAGTGAACTGAAAGACAATGGAGAACAACACGACCATCCTTCAGAATGTCAATTTCACCCAAGCTGTCAATTTGACCGAAATGCCACTGAACCCCCTTGAAGAGCAGGTCATAACAATATTTTTGACGATGCTCATCTGTGGAGTTGGAATTGCTGGAAATGTCATGGTGGTGTTAGTCGTGCTGCGTACTAAGCACATGGTGACCCCGACTAACTGCTACCTTGTCAGCCTGGCTATAGCAGACCTCATTGTGCTTCTGGCTGCAGGCTTGCCCAATATCTCTGATGTTGTAGCCTTCTGGATATACGGCTACACAGGATGTGTGTGCATAACCTATCTTCAGTACCTTGGCATCAACGTGTCATCCTGCTCCATCACTGCCTTCACCATTGAACGATACATTGCCATTTGTCACTCCATAAAGGCACAGTTCATTTGCACCGTCTCCCGAGCCAAGAGAATCATCGCCTGCGTCTGGGTCTTCACCTCCCTCTACTGCATCATGTGGTTCTTCTTAGTGGACACCGATGAAACGGTCTACACCAACGGCGTGGTGGTCACCTGCGGCTACCGCGTCTCCAGGAGCCTCTACATGCCAATCTATTTCCTGGACTTCACTTTGTTCTACGTGGTTCCCCTCGTCGTGGCCATCGTGCTGTACGGGCTCATCGCGAGGATTTTGTTCATGAGCCCCCTGCCGTCGCATCTCAGCGAGAGAGCGGGAGGAGGGTCTGTTCACCAGGGTCACTGCAACAGCACGGCCAAGGCCAACAGGGGCACAGTCACAGCAAGAAAACAGGTACAGGAGAGACAACACACAGGATACACAGCTCACAGCAAAAGAAAATGAAGGAATTCTATAGAGAATCAAAAGAAAGATAATCACCCACCTTGGTCATATAATATTGAATTATTAATGATTATCCCTGATTAAATAGCTTCTTATTCAATCAGCCCACTTTCTTTCTATATTTCTAGTAACTCAAAACATTTGTAAAGGTCAAGATTTTCCTCCACCTCATCACCATTAATGTTTCTTGATGAGCTTGAATTAATTGTTAAATGAAATTTTCTATTGCACTGACACTGACTAATGGGATACAGCAGGTCCATTAAAGGAACAGTGCACCCAAAATACAAAAATGTATATTTTTCCAGTTACCATCTATCTATTCAGACAGGTTGCTGGCAGGAAATAGTTCGCACAAAAA
>OMKZ01024604.1:0-13523 GCA_900302535.1 Neoniphon sammara
GTTAGTTAAATCCTTTAACAAACGGTTAGGGGGCACCATTCAATTCTGTATATATCCACAATATACAAAGCAGGAGTTTTTTCAGAGATACTAAAAACTGATTCACCTGTTATCCCTACAATCTTCTTACACCAAAGTGCACACCAATTAGACTACACACATTTAACAGTTTTTAATGGAGTTTGGTGCACATGTCTCTGCTATATGGGCTGTCATGGTTAAGTTTGGCCTAGCAATGAAAATGCCCCCTAGTGACACAGGAAGTTGTGATTAACTAAAATACACATTGACCCTTTCCTTAACCGACCGAGGTTACCATATAGCTTTAAAATCTAACCTCAAGAGTAACTGCCGGCTTGTTTAGTTGTACTTCACCTGCTGCTGCTGGTGTACGGTTTCCCTTACGATGTGAACGGGTTGGTGAAACGCGTGCCATCTTCTTTGGTTCTCGGACGTTAGCTCTTCAAACTCACGTCGACGAATAATATATCGCTCATTCACTGGTGGTACTGCGGCGGACATTTTGAGTGCTGTCAGCGAAATAATGTAGCAAGCAAGCCAACTCGAGTCGGCTATGGCTAACTTTCACAAATCAAAACATGCTAGGACGAAACGGACGGGCCACCCCTTCCTGGTCACGTGAGTAGGAATCACTAGAAAAAGGCGTGCCATACTACATTGGAACTGCACCTCAGTGTTTACCTCGGCTCTCAGCAGATAGTGCAACTAAGAAATAATATTCACCACAACTTTCACAGACCTACTTCCAGAAAATACCTCGGGTGTGATGTGATGGACGCCGATTTAAAATTTATCAAATTCATAAAATATTTCTAAATATTAGAAACAATATGTACATTGATTTTATACACTGAATTTTTCCCTTTGTTTTATGATGCTATTGTTGTCATTTATACACCGTAAAACGTTTCCCAGTTTGGATATTGCTGGCTGGCTATATTCTTGTTGAAAAAAGGTGCAAGCTAAATGGAAGGGAATATTGGGCTCAGATGAAGTGTGTAAATACACAACCAAAACAATGGAGCAATTCAGTAGTAGTATCATTCTATTTTTAGGCTATTGCTGTACGATTAATCCCCCGATATTCGCAGATCTTTTCTACTTTAAGGCTTATTAATGAGCCCAACATAGGCTACACATCCTAACACTATCAAGTTCATTCCAGGTTATGTTAAAAGTGATTGATCTTTTCATGTTGTGATTTCTTATTCTGACACTGAGACCCAGGATTAAATACTGTTTGTAACCCGCATAATCTCAGCTAATCTGATCTCCAGTTTCAGTCTGCACCGTAGAGTGTTTAACACTGGACAGGACCTGGACTGGAATATGGAGCTACATAGGACTTCTGGAAACGGGCTTGTCTAGTGAAAGATGTATTTGCTGATGCTTGTTCACATCTTTCACTCTTGTCTGATGGTGGTCCGCTCTTGTCCGTATTTGTGTGCCTGCGTCAACGGAAGCAATGGAGTAGGAGAGCTCAGGTTGAGTGAGGCTGGTTTCATTCAGTTAATTTTAGCACTTTCCCCTTTGTGCAAGGACTTTATTATTTCATGAACTTCACTCATTTTAGTCTAAACTATTTTAGGTATTTTTCAAATGCAATATTAATGCCGCTCTTTAACAGTTTTTAACTAATATAAAATATGGAGCAAATTGCTGAATAGCATTTTTTATAAATAGTGTTCGTCAGATGATGACATAACCAAATGTCAATAAATATTTTGCCATAAAGTTTGGCTGCATGGTGCAAAAGGAAATTGTAATTATATGCCCTCATGCACATTTGTTTACAGCACTGCGTTGATAAGTGTATAACAAGTGCACACTAACAGGATTAGAGTAGATGCGGTCAAAAATAGTACCTGCTTGATAATTTTACTGAATAAAAAACACGTGCTGATAATCCTGCAAATACTGTTGACAACACTATTCGGAATGCATCAGTAAACTGGAAACTGACAGTTTAACATAAATTTGGCATGGTAATTTTACATTTTAAAAGCCACCTTTCCAACCCTGTTTTATCGCACAAATTAGGCCTAAGATATGTTTGAGCTTACTAAAACATACTAATATGCAGATTGAGAATCCAGCAGTAGCTTTTTGATGTCTGCGTCATCATCTCAATCAACTTTCTAGCAAATAATGAAGGAATAATAGCATCCAGAATTAAGCACATAAACTAAACTTTTGTGGCACCAAACTGAACACCTCACACTCTGTTTAAAATGTCAGGTCGGTGCAATGTAGCGATCCTGGAATTTCAGCTGTTCCCTTTAACGCCCCAGCTGATACAGTCAAACTACGCCTGGAGAAGACCTCAATCACCAGGGTGCCACGGGCAGCCTTCTACAACCTATCGGAGCTGCAGTTCTTGTGGTTGACTTACAACTCAATCAACTTTATCCACCCGAGCAGCTTTGTGAATTTGAAGGCCCTCCGAGAGCTACGGCTGGACGGGAACCTCCTGTCTGCTTTTCCCTGGGAGGGGTTAAGGGACACGCCTTGCCTTCGCACTCTGGGCCTGCACAACAACCGCCTGTCTAGCCTGCCTGCCCACGCTGCTCTCTTTCTCTCCAACATCACCTACCTCGATCTCTCCAGCAATAGGTGTGTCTGTATTTTAAGTAACCATTACTAGTATGGGCGACTTACAACTTTTTCTGGTGGCCTAACTGAAGGTCCAGCTCTTGACACCAGTGGCTATGGAGAGCTTGGCCATTTCAACTTGGATTCGGCGGAGATGGATAATTTGTCTGCTGTTTCGATAGTAAACTGATCAGTTCAACACTGGCTGGTTTTGTGTTTATATTTCAGCTTGTTAGCTAGCTAACCATGTAGCATCTGGTCTTACTGTTGGTACTTATGTTTTGTAAAGTGGCTAACTTATTACAAGCTAGCATTTGTAGTGGCTAGTGGTTGCGTTCTTATATTAACCTGCTTTGCTAAATTGACTTGGTAGCTAGATAGTTAGCTAACAAAGCTAAAAATCATAAGTTTGTAAGCTGAGCGGAAACTTCTCAAGCTATAACTTGTAGACAGGCTGGGGCCAACAAGTGCGGGTTTGGCTGTTGGTGTCTCAGTGTCAGGGTGTGATGGAGGACGGCAAGTTGTGGGAGAAGTGGGTATGTGTATTTAGTTGCAAGTGTTGAGGAAATCTTACAAGATTAACCAAAATTACCTATGAATAAAATGGGGAGTGAGTTAGGATTCCTCTTTGTGGGAATGTGAAAGCATAAATTTCATGTTATCGTTTTAATTACATGAAATAGTGAACCAGAACCAAATTGACAGGGTTATATGCTGTTGAGCATAAGGATGGTCACCACATTTCATGGTAATCTGTCCAATAGATGTTGAGATATTGTGTACAAGCCAAGATTTTGCCTGATAATGGCCCCAGAGGAAAGGGTCATGAGGTCACCAAAACTGATAGGTTCTTCCTCAGAGGATCTTTGGGGTAAAGTGTTAAATGAATGAATGGATGGATGAATGGAAGAAGGGACCAACACAAGCATAGGCCCCACCAGCAAGTAGGCCAAAAATAAAATAGTTTACTGTGTCACAATAACTGAAACATGGAAATTAATTTATCTGGCCAGACTTTTCATTTCAGCCTGAGTAAAAGCTATAACTTAATGAACTGACATACACCCCGACCACAATAACCTGTTTCAGGCATCAGACATTAATTGCTCATAAATAGTCATTCATGTCAATAAGAGGGCCCCAAAAATCCTACTGAAAAACTGAAGGAACAGCCTAAACATTCACTTTGAAGATGTCACATGAAAGAAAACTTCATGATACATTTTAAGTGAGTGTTTACCCCCTCACTTTATCCATAGGACTTTAGAGGGGCTGAGTACTCCATGTAATATGGGCCCTTCAACTCTGTGGGGAGAAATCCAAAAAGCAAGTGCAAAACAACAGCATTAGAGGGTTTTTTTTTTCTAATTATTTGTCCATATATGCTGTTCATTTCTAGCTGTTGTGTTCCTGTGCTGTAGATCCTGTTGAGATGCAAGTGAATATTAGGGCTGGACCCGAATATTCGACTATTTGGATATTCGTTCGTTGGGTAGGTATTCGGTTTTCAATTTTGGGATTTGGATATTTTCCCTTAGTATAGGCTATCAGTAATGGCAAACTATAAGATACATTTCCTCAGCACATTCTTGTACTATTTTTATACTTTTTAATTGCATTATTAAAATGTGGAAATATACCATCTCAGCTTGAGCGCCTGACATCCCTCTCATTCGCAGCAGTGAACATCACATCTCGTACACACGCACTATGCATCGCTGCTGTGTATGCTCGCTTCCCTGACTTAGCTTAGCCTACCGGAACTACAGTACGTTAGCTACAGAATGGCAGAGAAGGAAGCCAGCTCGCCAGTTCTTAATCCCCCATTGCATTGGCATCGGAGGCACATACACAAGCATGCACATAGGTAGGAAGCCCTTGGAGAAGGTACTGAATCTCAGGTGGATGTTGTTTGAAAAGTTTGAGTTTAAATTTGTGACGAAATGTAACTCACTCTACAAAGATACCTTCAGCAGCTTCTGTAAATCCTGTTGAAGTACAGGTGAAATTAGTTATTGCGCTGTTGACTGCAAGTCAGTGTACCTGCCCTGCTGGGAAAGGAGGGGGGCCTTTTACACATCCGTTCCCATGGGGCCCAATGTCTCATAATCTGCCTATGGCACCAGATGTGTCAGATAGGAGATTTGTGAAAAAAACAGCAAGCCTCTAATTGCTTGAGTGTTGTATTGTGTTTTAGCAAAAGCCACTCGAAGGAGTAAATATAATAGGGAAATAGAAGCCAATTTATCTTTCTCCTGTCTCTCTGCTCCTCTCTTCTTTTTCTCCTCTTTTCTTCTCTTATCTCCTCCAGGTTAACAATATTGCCCGCTGAGCTGCTGGACCTTTGGTTCCCCCTCCTAGGAAAACAGGGAGGTCCTGTACAAAGAAGAGTTTTGGGTACAGTATATTTTGGAATAATAGAGAGGCATCTCCTGTATCATATCCAATATCTGTACCTAATACAGCCACCCTCACCATTTGTCTTAATATAGGAGTCCTGTGATTTAGGTCAGACACAGGGTAGGTAACAGATAGATGTTAACAGGCAAATTCACTTGGTCTTTGGACAAAGAAAATACTGTATATACCAGAACTATACTGCAGTATTGAGTAATGAGCAAAGCTGGAGGCCACTTTACACATTAAGGTCCAAATGAAAGGCTGCAGCAAATTGATTGAAAGGAACACCCATGATCTCGATGATAAGACTTGCTAACGCAAGTGGATCAAATATACATAAAATAATGTTAGCAGTGCTCTACTTCATGTTGTTAAAGTTCTAGTTATTTCCAAAGGCAAGTTCCAGTTTTGCAAGGTGTAGTTTACAATTACTCAATAATTTGAAAAGTAACACTTTTTCACCAGTGACTGTTTAACCAGGTTATTAGTTTGCAGACATAGCTATATTCACCAATGTTCTCATTTATCCTCTCTGGTGTTTCCCACCCTGAGTATGATATAAACCAAATATGGCTGCCATGTGAATGAGTCTGCTTTGTCTTGGATACCCAGGTCTCCATGACAACCCCTGGCTGTGTGACTGCCAGATCTCTATGGCCATGTCCTTGTCATTGTCCCTGGGAAGTCCTATAGTTCTCATGGACCAGCTGCTGACCTGCAGCAGGTCTTTTGGCCAGTCAGGGCTGTTGCTAAGTCAGATGGACCTGCCCCGCTGTATGAGGCCCTCAATCCAGCCTATAGCCACCAGAGTCATCTCTCCACTGGGCAGTAACGTAATCTTTCGCTGTGATGCCACTGGCTACCCAACACCAACTCTGACCTGGATCAAGACCTCAGCCTATACCGGTAACTCATCCGAGGTCACTCACAGGTGATGAAATGATGTTGCTCAAATTTGAAGATTAATCAAATAAATGCTCTTATGTTTTGTTATTCTGTATAGACTGCTGTCAACAACACACCCCAGGCAACTCTGAACAGATGCCGAAGAATTTGGAGAGCTGTAAGTGGTACTGCCTTGTCTCATCAAAGTTGTTTCTTGCTCTGTCTCTTCTTGGTCTGTCAGATTCAGCCATCACTGCTAACATGCTGCCATGATATTCCAGCTGTTTATGTTAAAGGATGATTACGGTATTTTTTAAACCTGGGCCCTATTTTCCCATCTATTTGGGTCTAAATGATTAGATTAGATTAGGATTAGATTCGACTTTATTGTCATTGCACAAAGTACAAGTACTAAGACAACGAAATACAGCTGTTACCATGACATGAAACAATATACCATCTGAGATTTTTATATCGTCATATCATGAAATAAGTTTAGTCTTTTTCTGGTTTTAAATGCTGCCCTACACACTTTAAATAAATGACATTTTCAGATTGTTCTACCTGTTTTAATATTTGCCCTGCCCTTCACCCACTTCCCTTTACATTCACATTACTGTTTTTTTTTTTATCAAAAAACTGATTGTGTTAATATTTGTCCAAGCGCAGACACAAGAGCAAATAGTAAATTTAAGTTTCACTTCCGTTTTCATACCTGAGAGTGCATTACTCTCTGACAGCGAACATTACATAATGCACATGATTTACAACAATTTTATAACCTATGAATGGAGTGCATATTCCTATGTAGCAGCAAAGCAGGGAAAAGCGACAGCCTGGTGCATCCAACAGGACCACTAAAACCATCATAACAATAATAATAAAGACAATTTTTTTTTCAGCAGTGTGGCAGTGGGAATTAAACTTAGATGGCACAGGTTAATGGGAAACCCTGATGTGGAATTTGAATTGTAGGATTGTGGGACAAAATCATAGTAATGAACTCATTATGTGGAAACCTAAAATTCAAATTAATTTGGATCTGGAGTCACGTCTGGAGTGCTCTGTAGGAGTCCAGGGGTCTCTTTTAATGGCAGCAGGCCACTTATTTCTTCTCTCCAGCTGTTTTGGGATGTTATAAAAGATTACTTGTGATTTCCCCTTTGTATTGTTACAACTCCATGACACAGCATACAGAAGGTATCCGGATGCCTTCTGCATTACGTGCTAGCAATTGTGTTGGCATAGTAGGTCCTAAAGATGGTGCCGTGTACACACAGTGATATCATGTGAAACCCATGGATTGTAAACCTAGAGTGAGTGATGGCCTTATTCACTCTAAAGTAATGCATTACATGCTTATTATATTTCCTGAAAACTTCAACTTTGATCTTTCAAAAACTACAATTAGATATACATTTTTAGTACTAAGAATCACTTGTGCTGACTTGCTAAGGTTGTACCTAAGTTTTTTGCTGAACTGGACCCTAACCCCTTGTTCACACCGGAAGCGCCGCGAAGCGCCAGCAGTTTCCTTTCGGCACCCATGTTAACCAATTAGACCGTTCAGACCGGACACGCCGCGCTGTAGGCTATGTTGCTTTTTAAATTATTTTGAGCTGCGCGAGCTTTCCAGGTGATTTCTTTATTGTGTTTTGTTCTGATGTATGAGCAGGGTTTGAATTACACAGTGGCTTTCAGGGGAGCCCTATTTCCGATGCGCTCCTAAACATGTCACATGCACGCGCATACATGGACGTACGCGGTCAGTTGCAGAGTTACTGTGAAAAACTTCTAATGTTACATTTAATACTGTCAATAACATTTCACTTCATGCAGAGAAAATCTAGCCTTGCAAGTACCACACAGAGACAGAAAAACAATTCACCATTACTCGAGCAACACCAAAAAAACTCCACAAAGTGAATCGGCAAATGGTTTGTGCTATGCCTCTAAACAGACCAGACCAAGGTTACATCACATGACAACATCGGAATGGAATATGCCCACAACCTCAAATGGTTTATCTTACACAAAACATAGGTGAGCAAGACAACAGCGACACTCAAAGCACAACACGCAAACAGCTCCTGCATAGTAAAACATTCTTGAGGCAGAGTCATGATAAGACACCATCATACAGTACACATCACACTTTTGTTCAACACCTTGCAAAAATAGAACTGAAACACCACAGGCCTTAATAAAATGGTAATCCATACCACACAAATTACAGCATGCAGGAGAAACCATACAAACAAGCATACCAGCGCAAATACATTCCAGTAAATAAATAATTCAAAAATGTTGCATTTTTCCTGACCGCTAGAGGGAGACAGTGACTGCATCGATCCCTGCTCTATAATAAAAACTATGTTAGAGTTTATTATAGATTCGTGACAGCAACTAAGTGCTGAGCCAGTGGCTACAGAAGTCAGCAAGGACAAACATTCTGTTTACTTTCTCGCTTCATGGATTCTGCCAGTGTGTGAACATTTTAATGTAATGGGAGGAGGAGCAGAGCGCTGTTTTACATAACTTTTACTTGAAAAGCAGTCATTCATACCGCCAAATGTTTCATATAGTTGAAGTTACCCGCAACGCCTCCTGACTAGTTAGCCAGCATGTCCACAAAGCATTCTATTTACACTTTCTATCAAGTCACAACTTACAGCAGGTAGATATCATGATGATAGAATCAAACTGATAAAAGCCCGTGGTGATTCTGATTTAGCCGACATGCAAACAGTAGCTAAATAGTCTTGATATACCAGAATTTTCCGGTGGCTTTGATCTTGTCCCTCGTCTTTTTTCTTTACAGTCGTGAAGCATCAGTCTGTTTAACCTATTTTACCCCCCGCTTGTTGACAGATTCCATCAGCCTCTGACACTTTATACAGTGTTGTTCTCCCATATGTCTACTCTGTGTTCTGTTGACTTTCGTCGTCAGCAGTGTGTTTTATAAACTCACCCAGAAAGCGCAACGCACGTCCTGTTTTTTTTTTCCATCTGCAATCGGGGTGAACACAGCCACAATAGGATAAAAAAAAAGCCTAGTAGTTTGCGGAGAGAGATAGGGGGAGGGGCAGGGGCGTAGCAAGCCGGAGAGAGCGCCTGGTCGAGTGAGCTAGACTATCAATGGGGTGAGGGACTGGAAGTAGCGAGAACAAACGTTTCTCAAAGTTTTTGAATCACTTCAATCACAGGAGGTTCTTCATCATACAGTCACAACTGCACCAAAAATTTGAGGCTGGTCGACCCAGTAGTTTGTGAGATTAGCCCCGGACAGAGGGACAGACACACAGACACACCGGACCAAAAGCATGATCTCCTTGCAGAGATCATAACAATATTAACTTCTGTATTTACTCAGTATTTATTTTTACTGTCAGATATTTTTGAACTATTCAAACATTTCTGAAACATTTCTTTATAACGTGTGTCTCTGTGTGTACACCCTCACCAGTGGGAGGTATGGGCCTGGTGGCTAGTACACAGTCAGTTCTTGGTTTCAGATTTGCCAGTGCCATACACATATCATTGTCCACTTGCAAGCATGCTCTGTATTTTGATTTCAGTACTTTCAGAGTAGAAAATCCTGCTTCTCAAAGTTACGTTGTGGCAAATGAAAGACATTTGATGGCTCTCTCAGAGAGGGAAGGAAATTCAGGCTTTTCATAGATCAAATACTCAGGGAGTGAAACAACATTTTTTAAAATTTCCCTTTATTTGACATATCAGCAAGTTTCTCTTGGGACTTCATATCCAGACTATCCCCAACTCTAGGAGCAAAAAGGTCTATAAGCCAGCTTTTGGTGAGCATTGTCAAGGTCAAGGTGATAGTCTTTGAAATATCTCTGCAGGTGTGTCAGGTAAGAGAGGACAAGTGATGAGCTGATTATTATTTATTTTTATTACTGCACCAAACCAACAAACAAAGATAAGGTACACTGGGAATAAGTACATATATGGACAGACAATAACCAAAAAACATTGTGGACACTGACAGGTAAAAGGGAGAAGGTAACGAATTTTGAGACAATGGTTAGAAAAGTGAATAAATGGGATATCTTCATTAAATGGAGATAATCAAGAATTAATATCAGTAACAGAGGTAAAGAATGAGCAAAGAAATTAAGGGTAATAAAAATAAAAAGTCATAATAAACGTTAAGGAAGAGTGGCCAGAGAGAAGGAAAAAAATGGCAGCATTAGATTGGAGAAGAATGGAGGAAGATGCAGTATTTGGGAAGATGTGCACGGGCAAGGAGTAGCTATGAATGGTTGGATGAATTGTACTGATATTTCAGTGTGTATGTATGTAGCTTCCTGAAAAGTCAAAACAACCTTTTAATTTAGCCACTGTAGATCACATAGGACTAAAAAGAATACTCCAACATTTTGGGCAAAAAAAAACTTTTTGCGACATACCCGGAATGAGACAAACTGTTCGATACCGTTTTCACCTCTGTGCATCCACTGCTTCGGTTCCTATAGGTAGCATTTAGTGTTAGCTTAGTACAAAGATTTGAACTCTAGCCTAGCTCTGTCAAAGTGAAAAAGTAAACATTATAGCAACTCCAAAGCTGTCTTATTTACACAATGTATCATGTGTCTTTGAAATGCAAGTCTTGAATTAAAAAAGGAGAAGTTAGATGATGGGAACTATAGATGGTAGGAACTATAACCACTGATCATATGCGTTCAGTGGTTATAGTACCTATTATCTACCTTCTAATCACTATCAAATACCATTAATTGTGTTAAATTCCAAACTATCACTTTAGGTCGTCTATGTCAAACAATTATTGCCTGCCTCTGTACTTAAAGAGATCATTTAGAAAAAAAAAATTGTTAACATTTCCAGCATGATCAGTTAAAGGTTGGGGTGATCCTGAAGAGTGATTCCATGGTAGAACAGATACAGGTGAAACAACACAAAAGTATATACTAGGGCTGTCAAATTAACGCATCAATTTCAAATAATTAATTATAAAAATAATGTCTTAAAAAAATAACGCAAATTAACACATATAATGTTATGTAATGTTTCTGTTAGTTAATGCACTGATGTCACTGTAAGTTGCTGCGTGTTGAATAAAACTATATCACTAAATAACCCAGCCGTCGCATTTTGCCACAGTGTCAGTCATTACGGGGTTCAGTTGCTCTGACAAACCGGCCACTCAGCTGGAGCGGTCGCTGTGGTTCTGAAAGAGCACCTCAGGGTGCCACTGACACCACTGGAGTCAATCCAACGTACCCCTCCAACCCTGTGAGTTGCACAGTTCCAACTGGTCAGTGTGTTAGTTGTCATGCATGTAAATAGTATGTTCAATAATAAAAAACGCTGTTATGGCCACGTTGTTGCTTAAGTGATAAGCTTATGTTAAATAGTAATAAAAAAAAACCTGTTCTGGCCACATTTTAGGTTCAATGATAGGCTTATATTCAAAGAGAAAAAGACATTTGGAAAAATGATTGGAAATATAACGATTGATTTCTAATGCCACCTTTTGATAATGTGTTTGAGTTGAAATATCTTAATTTGGGGACTCTTCCAAGCAAATATTGATATATGTGATTACTTGTGATTAATTTACAATTAATTCGATTAATTAATCAGTATATCACATAATTAATGCAATTAAAATTTTTAATCGATTGACAGCCTTAGTATATACTATTTTCTATTGGAGGAGTTAAAATTCTACACCTTTGTATGTTTCAGTTATGCAGGAATCTCCACGAGTGGGAGTTCGTTGGTCGATCATTAGCCTCAATGGGCTCTCATACAAGGATGCTGGTGAGTATCGCTGCCAGGCACGGAACATGGTAGGTATATCTGAAGCTGCTATTAAGCTTAAGGTGGTGGGAGTCACTGGAGCATCTCGTTATCCAAAGATCAAGTCCCAGAAAACTCCATCCACATCATTATCAAAATACAGAAAGCAAATATTCTTGGGAAAACCTACTCCATCTGCTACTTCCATTGTCATCTCAAAGGATAACCAGATACTGAAAAGTGTCAAATCATCTACTTCCATTAACAAGACCCAGACAACCTCTCCTCTTGTGAGGAAAGTGTTTGCCACAAAAAAGTACATCAAAAGACGCAAAATGAGCTTGACACCAGTTGGAAAGAAGAAGACCCGGATGTTCATCAAGACTACACCTGAGCTCCCAGAAAAGTCTCCTACTGCTTTGTTGTTAGAAACAAAAAGAGTTTTATAAGATGCAAATCTGCGTGACCTCTGCATTGTGATGAAGAATTGTTTTTTTGTAGTCTGGGATTTTTTCCAACTGAGGCCAATAAATCAGGATAACTTTTCTAATGACAATATCGTATGTGTAAAATGGACAATTAAGCAATTTCCGGACACTCAGCTGGAGCGGTCACTGTTGTTCTGAGAGAGCACCTCAGGGTGCCGCTGACACCACTGGAGTCCAATGTACCCCTCCGACCCTGAGTTGCACAGTTCCAACTGGTCAGTGTGTTAGTTGTCATGCAAGTAAATAGTATGTTCAATAATAAAAAACACTGTTCTGGCCACATTTTAGGTTCAATGATAGGCTTATATTCAAAGAGAAAAAGACATTTGGAAAAATGATTGGAAATAAAACGATTGATTTCTAATGCCACCTTTTGATAATGTGTTTGAGTTGAATTCCTGTGAGTTATAATCCCATATGATATGTATGATATGCATGATATGCAAGTTTAGATGGGGTATTAACATCTTAGAATTGAGGTTAATAATGTAGCCTACACTGTACCGTGATACATCGCTGTTTGTAATTTGTAGATTATAATTGTCTTCGCAAATCAATCTGTAAATTGAAATAAACTGTTTTAACTGTTCTCTGGATTTCAAAAGAAAGCGATATCAAAGTCACTGTAGTAGCTGTAGTGGAAGAAATCAGATTATGCTCACAAGTTTGAGTATTTAAGGGAAGTACACTGTTCAGCACTACAATCATAGCCTCTCTGTTGTAGTACTTTGCCAGTTTGCTGCTTTGTTTCATAACATTAATAAAGAGACATTTTAATGGCATAATTATATTTAAATGGTTTTTGTTCATGTCTTGTTTTATGACATTGAGAATGTTGTTAAAATTTGGTTATTTATGTTGGGTCCCTTTAGTATGAATAGATTCCACTGGACTGCGCTGAAGATCCAGTGCTCAAAACATCACATATTAAGGTGATAATAATGATGGTCTGCCTGTACCATAAGTCCTAACTTTTTGCAGCTTGTCTGTGTATTGTGTAGGAGGGAGATGTTTGCCCTAAGTACTCTATACTTCAAGTTCTAAAAGTTCTTCAAGACGGCTTAGAAACCAATGACCAGTAGGTGGCACTCTGTAGATACTACACAACCACAGATTTGGCAGGTGCTAAATGTGTGTGTGTGTGTGTGTGTGTGTGTGTGTGTGTGTGTGTGTGTGTAAAAGAGAAAAAGTTCTCTGAGCATACTAAATTGAGCATACATATTAAATGTGTAAATTGTAATCTCTGTGGTGCACGGTGGCTCAGTGGGAGCACACATAATTTCGTTGCACCAACACGGTGTAATGACAATAAAGGCTATTCTATTCTATTCTATTCTATTCTATAGCCAGTTT